>VIYE01000149.1:0-10836 GCA_008037345.1 Messastrum gracile | reverse complement strand
AACCCCCGCGCGCCCGCGGCGCTGGCCGCGCTTGCCGCCATGGCGCCCTCAGACTTGGAGGCCAAGGCAGCCCGCCTCGACCTGACGCCCGACCAGCTGCGCCACCTGCTGGCCACCAGCAGCGAGGCTCTGTTCAACCCCGAGTCCGGCACGCTCGTGCACGCCTGCTCGCTTGGCGGCACCCCCGACCCCGACCACCCCGGCGCGCTGCGGTTTGAGGGCTTGGACGGCGTCTTCTCGGCGGCGGGCTTCCAGGTGCGGGCGGCGCGGGATGCAAGGGCTCGCGCGCCTATATACCTGCCATGCTGCCCGGCTGGCCGGCTGGCTGGACTGCTGGACGTGTTGTTCAACTGCAGCCCCCAACCACCCGAGCGCGCTGCGGCCAACGCGCGAGCCTCCTCCGTCCACGCCGCCGCACCCGCCCCGCCTTTTATGCCCGGATGATGACCCCGCGCCCCCGGGCCGCCCCCCGCTCGCCCCCTGCCCGCGCCGCAGCCGCCGCTGGCCAACGACCTTGAAGATGCTGCCATCCCGCCGACCCGCGCGCTCGACCTGCACAGGTGAATGCTGGCACGGGCTTGTTGCCTTGGCCCGGCATGCCCGGCTGCAACACTGCAACATGGCGGGAACCGAAACACACGCCGGCGAAAACTGCGGTGGTTCCTGACCGCCCCGCCGCTGCCGCCCCCGGTGCTTCCGCCCAACCGACGTCCTCTGCCTAATGCATTACCCCACCGCCACGCAGCCGCCCGGGTGCTCACCACGTGATCTACCTGGACTTCAGCGGCCACATCACAAAGTACACCCAGGCGAGGCGCTAACCCCAGCACCCAGGATTTCCACCTGGGCGTACGGCCGCCCTGCCCACAAGCACATGCGTCCACATTTTCAAAGCAACAAGTAGCGGCGGCATGCGCCACGCCAGGATTCCCTCAACAGCTCGCTCCTTGCACTGGCAAGCCGGCATCGGGCGGCCTGGCCTTTGTCCCTACCCGCCCATCCACCGCACTCAGCCCCACGCGCGTGGATCTGCCCCCCCCCCACCTTGCGCCCGCGCGCAGTGGAACTCGCAGAAGTGTGTCCCGGCCAACGGGCCGTGCTACAGCCCTGAATTCCAGGTGCCGGGTGCTTGCGGGCGGGCGTGGGCATGGCAGGTGGCTGGAACGAGCACTTGGGGCGCGGGCGCATAGCCTGCTTCAGCGGCAGCCTGATGACAGGCGTGGCGGCGGTGGGGTCCGCTGCAGCCACGGGCTGGCCGTGGGCACACAACGGGACGAGCAGCCCGCCGTGGGGCTGCTCTCTTGTTTGCCACGGGACGATTGAAGCAAGCCGGATGCCGCTTATGACGGCATGCGCGCGCGCCCCACCTCTGCTTCGCGGTGCTCGCGCCTCCCGGCCGCCGCTCGCAGTACCCCACAGAGATCGTGTCCCCGCGCTTTGACCTGGACGGCAACCCGAACACCTTCACCGACGCAGAGAGGAACGCCGTCATCGCCATCTGGCGGAGCGTGGCCGAGGTGCGCAAGGGCGCACGCGCACGCCCTGAATGTCCAAATGGCCGCAGGGGCAGCCGCCGCAGGGGCGGGGCACGGCCGCCAGCCGGCCTGCCGGCTTTAGGGCAGGCCTGGCGGAAAGCTTTGAAGGGGGTTCAAGCGCTCGCTTGGAGTGGCGCCTGCAGGCGCCGTCTGTGTTCGGCCAGCAGATGCGCCAGCAGCCACTAGGGGGCATGTATGCACGCCACTCCAACCAAGCGCCCCGTCCCCTTGCTTACCGCGTCTGCCAGGACTTTGCCCCATTCAGCGTGGACGTCACCACCCGTGAGCGCCTGCCTGGCAGGACACGCGACACAGCTACTGGGGGACGCCGGCGCCCGAGCTTCAGGGCTTGGGCCTGCTAATCATGCGGAAGCCACGAATCGGACGCGCGCACGGCGCCCTACCGATGCGCGTGCTGGTCCGGCTTCGCGCTGGGCTGGCGAGCGCCCCCGCCGCCTGTGCTGCCCATCCCTTTGAAACCAGCTGAAACCGCATCATTCCACACCCACTGCGTGCCGCAGAGAAATACGGCAGGACAATTGCTGGAAGGGGCACGCGCGTCGTCATCGGGGGCGCCTGGACCGAGTGTGAGTGCGCACGCGGGGCCGAGGGCGCGGGCCGCCGCACGGGCCGCCGCATGGGCCAGCCCATGCGCAGCGCTCTATGCAGGAAGCGGGAGGAGGGCCTGCGCCCGTTGAGCGCGTGCGTGCATGGCGGCTTGGCGCTTGACATGCTGCAGCGGGCCCAGGCCGGGCAGGGGTGGGTGCATCCAGATACGCTTGGTTCCGTGTCAGGCGGGAATGCAAACAACGTTCTCTTCCGCTCGTAGTCTGCTCCTGGGAACCCTGGGAATCAAGCATGGCCAGTGTGCCCTGGCCGTTCTTACCCACTTCTAAAAAACCCTGTCCTGCCTGCAGGGTTGAAGGGCGACGTCGCGGCCGGGGGCGTCGCCCTCAAGGGCACCTTTGGGTCAGGGGCCACCTTCAGTGCGTCTGTCACCATGGTGAGATGGAAAGGCTGGCGGGAAGTGGGGCCGCGCGCGGCAGCGGTCGTCGCTAGGCCCATTGCACAGCGATGGCGCACCCACGCAAGGGGAGGGCATTGCCGCAACGAAAACGAAGGAGGGCCTTGGGTGATCTTGTATTGCCGGCGGTACAGCCAGCTTCGCCTTGCTGGCCAATGTGCACACACTGACGCCCAGCCAGCGCACGGGCTGTCCGCCACTGCACCAGAGTGGTGCTGCTGGCCGGGCCCTGCACTCTCATGCAGATGCCGCCGACGCCGCCCTCACACCGCATGCACACCCCACCTCCCTGCGGCGCCGGCGCCCGCAGCTGTCGAACGACGTCGCCCCGTGCTTTGTGTTCTCTCAAAGCCTCAACAACAACATCAAGTCCATCGCAGAAGCCATCAGCGTGAGCTCGGCAGGGCCACACGCCTGCTGCCCAGGCGGCGCCATACCCGAATGCCACCCGACTAAGCCATGCATGTCATGGCAGTGCTAGCTGGCAGCCCGGCGGGGTTGGGGGCGCCTGAAGAGGCGCCTGGGAGGTGTGAGAAGGGGCAGGTGCCAACTCGTGCTCCCGCTTTCCTGCGCTGGCCCTTCTGGGCGTGGCGTCCAACAAGCTCACCTGCCTTGTAGCATGCAAGCCTCACGGCGGCGTGCCCGCTGGATAATCGCTTACATGCCCTGCCTCCCAACCGCCACCCACAGCACGAGGTTGGCCACACCCTCGGCCTGTCGTGAGTCCACAGCTGGGGCGCATGCGCGTGGGTGCAGCGGCAATGATTGTGACTTGAACCGCGGGGCCGAGGCTCTCCTGCCTGCGTGCACCAGCCAGCCGTGTATGTTGCCGCCAGCCTGCCCGTGCAAGGCCGCTCGTGTGCATGCACGTGCACGCACTGGCCACACTCCTTGGGCCAGGCTCCCTGAGTCGAACTTTTTGCGCGCACCCCCTGCAACACATCATTACATTCTTGCAGGCACCACGGCATCGCAGCCACTGGCAGTGACAAGCCTCAAGAGTACCACCCGGGCAACGGATTCAGTGAGCTTTTGGGATGCCCACACTATGACCCTTTCTGCTGGCTCCAAAAGCGTCGAATGACGCAGGCACATAGCACTCTGCCATTCCCCCTATGCCAGGGTTCCAGTGCTGGCATGGACTGCTCCAGACCCCGCCACATCTGTGTTGCTCTGGGGGTACTGCCATGCAGCTGCCTCGCCAATGCCTAGTGTGTGCTGTCAATATTTCGACTTGCATTCAAAGCTTAGCTAATCCCCCGCCCTTCGAACCCGTCCTGTTCGTTGCCTGGCACCCACCCGTCCTCTCAATTAGACTGGGGCCCAATTGTGAGTTTGGTGGATGGCCATTGGGTTGGTGGGCTGGTTGATGGATGGTGCATGCTTGTGCGCGTGTGTGTGCTCTGCAGCAGGGGTTGCATGCTCTAGGATAATTGCACGCCATGCCCACGTGCCTGCCTAGCTGCCTGCCCGCCCGTGTGCCTGTCTGCCCGCCTGGTCCTTCGACCATTTGAAGGCTCGCCAGCATGCAGCTGCAGTGCGCCTTCAGCCCCTTCGCCTGGCTGGCCGACCGCCGCCTGCGCAATCCCCTTGCACGTGCAACCCTTTCAGATGGGAGCGGCTTCCTTCATGAACGTCACGCAGTGGTCCTTCCCAAACCTGGAGTGAGCCACGAAAAGGGTTGCAAGCGGGTTTACTTTCGGGCGCCGGAGGTCTGGGAAACGTGCAGAAACCCCCTCGCACTTACCTCCACTCCTCTCTCATGGGCCGCAGCGTTTAGGCTTTAGGGTTTAGAAACCCTAGACCCTACACCCCCCACCTGCTGGCTCACGTCAACCCACGCACCCTGCCCGGCCACAGGTCCCAGAAGAACGGCTACCCAAACCCCAGCAACCCCACCCAGGTGTGCCCAGTGCCGCCCTGTGCAGAAACCGGGGGTTGAGGGGTGCGTCGGGGTGGCAGAGGCAGAGGCAGAGTGTTACACGCGCATTTGGAGCCAACAGAAAGGCTCATAGGCTTGCCAGACGGAGGAGTGCTGGGGTGGGGTGGGGAGAGGGCGGGGCATGTCACCCTTTTCTGGTGGTCGCGATCTCATACACGGGGCCTGGCAGCAGCGGCACTGATCAAAAAGCCGAGCTTCGGCTAAGACCTCGGCACCTGCCCCTCTCCCCGCCTCTCTGCCTGCCATTGCGCCCATCCTTGCCAGGACGACATCGCCATTATTACCAAGACCATCCCCCGCGCCGAGGATGACTACGCGAACGACCCCAAGTCGGCGACCTACCTCCACCACGTGTCGACGCCGCAGGGCGCCGTCATCAAGGGGGTCATCGAGCAGTGAGTGGGGCCCCCTTGCCCCGCACGCGCGCGCGCGGCGCCTCCGCCGCGTCAGCCGCAGCACCGACGCCCCCAACCCAGCCAGCAGGGCGCTTCGAGCGGTTGCGCCGGCCGCTGTATTGCAACCCCAGGCATCGCACGAGCAAGCGGCGCTTGCAGTGCTTTCTCGCCCTGCCTGTCGTTGCCCCCCATCCCACAGCCGCAGCCCCGCCGGTGCCGGCCCACCCGCCCACTCAACCCCTGCAGCAAGGACGACATTGACGTGTTCGCCTTCAATGCAGGCCCAGGTGACTGCCGCCGTTGGGGCAGCGTTCGTGGGCTCGGAGCTGGCGCGCTCGGCCGCCGGGGCAAGGGGGAGCCGAGCGAGGCTCGAAGCGAGGCGTCATTGTTGCGCCCCAACAACCTGACCTCCTCGGCCCCCGTGCCGCGCGGCATGCGCAGGCGCCCTCACCGTGACTGTCGCGCTGCCGGGCGGGTATTGCGTGGCCCTTGGCGCATGCTTTTACCGGTCAGACCTAAACCCTGAGGTCGCCGTCTTCCAGGCAAGCCCGCATGGATTGCATCAGGGTTTAGGTGGTCCAGCCCTGTGCGGGGCAGCCTGCTCAACTGCTTGCGCTTGCCGGCCTCCCGTACGCAGGCTGTGACAATTTGGGCGGCGCCGAGGGAACCCCTGCGCCCGCGCCAATGCTTGCGCTCATTGCGCCCGTGTCACCCAAGCACTTGCGCCGCACACCTGCCAACCCAATCCCCGCACAGGCCTACAAGAACGCCACTGGCCTGGCGCGGCTCACCACCTGGGCCAGCAGGGACGACGTGTACACCGGGGACGGCGCCCTTACCAGGGGGACGTTCACCACCAACCTCGCCGACCCCGTGGTGAGCAGCGCCCCTAACTGAAGCAGTGCCCCTACTTGACCCCAAACCCGTGCAGAGGCGACGGGGCCTGCTGGGCTGGGCAAGCGCTGGCGCACGTCTGCCTTGTTTGGCTGTTGGCGGGCGTTCGCACCACAACTGCAGCCGGCGCGGGGCGTGCAGAGGGGTCGGCTGATGATGTAGTGGGGCAGAGCCAGAGCGTTACATGGCTGCTAGAGTTGGGGGCTGTCCAACCCCTTGCCACATGCCTGCGCCCTACGCCCCACCCTTGCAGGGGAGCTACTACATCACCGTGGCCTCGAGGGCCAAGCCCCGCGCCTACGTCAAGTACGGCTCGATCGGTGAGCGCACGGCCACCTGCGCGCATGCCGGCGGCGGGGCGGGCGAGGGAGCCTCTTGCGGGCCGGGCAGGCCCACTTTTTCCGGCCCGGGAGCGCTTGCCTGCGAGTTGTTGGCGCCTGCAAGGGGTGCAGCCAACACAGTTGCAGCGGCCTTTGGGAAGCTTCCTGCTCATCCCAGGCCCAGACCCGCACCACCGCATGAGGTGCATTGCCCTCTTCAACTCCAGCAACGCCGCGCCCCCGACCGCGAAATGCAGGCCAGTACAAGCTCACCGTCAAGGCGCCCCCGCTGCCTGCCAACTCGGGCGTGGGCCTGATCTGCAAGGACCATGTTGTGCAGCTGGCCTCGGGCCCCGGCTCCGTCCCTGGGAAGAAGGACTGCATCGGCATCGCCCGGGACCTCGTTGGCTTCCAGAATATGATCTCGACGGCGGCCGGCGTCGCGCCCCCGGTCATCTCGCCTCCCCCGCCGGACGTGCTGGGGCCAGGTAAGGGGGGCCCCAGGCGGCAGGGCGGGCACGGGCAGCTGGCAGCTGGCCCCTGGCATCGGAGGGAATGCGTTGGAAGTGCCACGGCGCGCCGTTGACCTCCAACCACCATGGCCACCACCCTTGTCCTGGTCAGGCCCAGCCAGGAGAAGGGTGGATGCCGGGAGGGTTGTGGTTGTGGTTGTGGTTGGCGGACCTGCTGTGCTTGCCTCTCACAACCTTGCTGATGCCGCGCAACCCACCATCACCACGTGCACCCCACACTACGTCATGCCCCGCTGAGCAGGCAAGTATGTCTACACCTGGAAGTCTGGCAACTTAGCCTGCTATTCCCAGTGAGAGTTGCATCAGCTGGTGGCTTGGCTGCATGCGCTTTGCAATGATCTCAGCGGCACCCAGGCGGCCACTGCTGCCGGAGCCCAGGCTGCTGCTTGGGAGGGGATGATTGCGGGCCGCCGCTGTTCAGATGGGGCTAGAGCAGCCCACATTTGCTTAATTCGTGCAAACCCCCCCTTTGACCAGCAGCCTGATCGTGCATCAACCCACCCGGCGCCCGCCGCCAGCAGCCAAAGTCACCGCGCGCCCGCCCCCGCCCCACACCTCCTTGCTTGCCTGCTGCCGGCAGGCTGACCGTCGCGCCTTGCAACCCGGCGTGCGCGCCCACCCCTCCCACCCTGTTTGTGGGCATCGACTCGTGCACGGTGCCCATGCTGGGCACCGGCTATGACCTCATCGATCCGGCCAGCCTCTCGCCCGGCGCGACCTACTTCTCGCCCCTGCCGACGGGGCCCTGGACGATCAACGCCAACAATGCCATTCTCAAGGAGGCGCGCATCACCGTGCGCATGTCGTACCCAGGTGCAGCGAGCCTGAGCACGGCGGGGCCGGCGGCGGCGGGGCTGCTTCGGTTGCCGCCTTGCGGGGGCCTGCTGGCGAGGGCGACCGCCGCGAGCGCCCGGCGCGGCTGCCCCATCCCTGGTAGCCAGATCTCCTCTGTGGTGACGAGGCGGCGGCTTTGTCACGTGGCCCAACCCCATACATACACGCAACTTCAACACGCAATCACGCGCGCGCGCGCCCCCTGCGCCTGCACGCCCCGCTCGCTTACAGGCCACGACGAGGTGAAGACGCCCTCGTGCCTCGTGAAGTTCTCCGACAGCCAGGCCCCCGGCTACACCGGCTACCCCGGGGCCCCTGCGGGCGGCGACCCCACAGTCTGCGCGACGCCCGCGGCACCGGGCGCCAAGACGGCGTGCTTCTTGCTCTCGGAGCTCGTGGTTAAGACGTACGACAACTGCGACCCCGCCCCGAGCCTCTCGGGAATCAGCTGTGACATCACCAGCGACCCCAAGGTGGACACCACCGCCAAGCCCACGGACTGCTTCTTTGGCACTGCCCCCAACGGGCCCCCCAGGTGCGCGCGCGCGGCCCAGCGACAGCGCGCCGGGCAGAGCCAATGGCGGGCGGGCCGCGCTCGCACGGCAGCCGGCGGTGCGCGCCCCGCCGGTGATGGCCCGGATGTTGGCAGCAGGCAGCCGGCAGGCTGGGCAAACGCCACCGTCGGTGGCGCGAGCGGGGCTCGCGCTCAAGCCCAGCATGCGGCTAGGCTGCGCGTGCGGGCCTGGGGCGCTCACAACCTGGCGGCCACATACACCAATCAATCGCACTGCTGGCCATGGCCATCTTAACACGGCGCCCCCCGCCTGCAGGTGTGCCTGAACTTTGCTCCTTACGCTATCTTCACCACCATCGAGCGCACGGCCGCCGTAAAAATGAAGGTGGTCGACCTCTTTGGCAACCCCTCTGCGCCTTTCTTCCCCGCCAGGATCCTAGTGGTGCGCGGCGCGCTAGCTGAGAGCGCTCTCGGCTTTTGCCTCGTAGGGTTTGGGGCTGTGCAGTGTGTGCTGCCGGTGCTTGCTTTTTGGGCGGCGAGGAAACGGGCGCATCGCGGTATGAATTGCAAAGAGCGATGTAGAGGTGGGACGGGTGGGGGCGGTCGAGAAGGGGGTGTGCGTGGGGTGCTGGCCCATGACCCTATTCCTCCTCCGCTGCTGGCCATACTGACTCAACTCGCACAGTGCCGCACCTGCTCTTGCGCGCGCCTTGCAAACACCGCAGAAGAACAAGGACTTGGACACCAGGAAGTGCTCCAAGACTTTTGTCAAGGGCTGAGCATGCCTTGGCTTAGTGGTTCGAGGCACTTGGAGTGCGCTGGCACTGCCACCGCGGGCACCTCGCTCGCCCTTTGTCTGCGATGCCATCGCCGGCGCGAGCCGGCCGCGGCCGTGGCAGTAGCACGCCAATGGAGGAAAAGGCGAGGTGCGTGCTGTGGGCCCTGCCATGTCTTGCCATGCCATCTCTTGGAATCCTGACTCTCCGCCACATAAAACGTGGCTGCGCAAAATCGCGTGCCAGCAGCGGATGCGCTGCGATGCAGCCAGCACTGGATTCCAACCCCCACCCCTGCCCTCTACTCGCGAGCCTTTATTTGCAAGCCAGGCAACCTGAGCCAATCTGAAGCGACGAATGAGCAGGCGCGTACGCCCGAATCTGCTTCGGTCCACCAAGCGCGCGACGTGTTGCGCGCGTGCGCGGCCGCTGCCTCCATTTGATGAGCTGGTCCGGCGCGTTAAATGCACCGCGGGCCTCTCTACCACGCGCTTATACTTGCCTTGATAAGATGCCTGCTACGCGGCGCTTGCAGCTGGGCCGCCATGGCCACCGTGGCCGCTTGCGCTGGGCCAGCCTTCCACCATGTCAGGCCCCCTAGGGGGCCTGTGGGAGGCCTCCCACACACGTGCCACTACATGTGTGGGCGCGCATTCGCCCATCACCGGCCACGCACGCGGGCGCTGTAACTGGCCATTCACTTTTTTGGACCCCGCAATGGTGCATAGGCTGTCTGCTCGTTGGGGAGGTCCAGTCAGGTTGGGGGCGCTGCTTCCCTTCCATTGTGGGCCGCAGCTTTGGTCAATCACTGGGCCGAGGGGCCACCATCTGAATGGATGCAGGCAAGGGCTTACACTGGCCAGCTTGCAGTCCCCCGCATGCGCCCTCAGCGCTCGCGGACCGCCGCGGCCGGCGACAGCAGCAGGGGCGGAGGGGCACAAGGGGGCAGCGGCAGATGCGGCGGTCCGAGGCTGCCGCCGCTGCTGCCGCAGCCGCCCGCGGCGCAGGCGCCAGACCCGAGCATGGTTGCTTCCAGGACGCCGCCGCCGCCCCGCTGCTTGGCGGCCAGGGCGAGGTAGCGGCCCGCGTCCAGGCGGTACCTGCGCAGGTGTGCAAAGGGAAACCCGCATGCCGCCAATTGGCATGCGTATGGGCGCCGAGGGAAAGGGCTGAGTGGTGGTGTGGCTAAGGTTTGGGTTGGTAGCGGCCCGCGTCCAGACGGGTACCCGCGGGTTGTGAGCAGGCGCAGAGGGAAAGGGCTCAGCGCCGCAGGTGCCTGCGGCCATTTGGCGTGCGCACGGGTGCGCATGCGCGCGCATGGGTGCGGATGGCATGGGCTGAGCGCGGCGTGCGGCGACGAAATGGGTGGGTTGGGTTGTGGTTGGGTTGGGAGAGTTGGGGCGATAGACAGAGCTTTTGAGGGCAGCAGGGCTTGCATGGTACGCCCACCTCAACAAGTACATGCATGCATGTGGGTTAATGCATACACACCCCGGCGTCCCAGCCATGCCATGCCAGCCACGCCGGAAGAGATGCTTCCGCCGCGCTCACCCCCGCTTGGACGCGCCGCCGCAGCCGGCCTGGCGCGCGGTCGACGCGCCGCTGCCGCCGCCGCCGTCCGTTGACGCGCAGGAGGGGCTGCTGCAGCCGCTGCGGCTGTCCTCTCCAGGCCACGGGTCCCCGCCCTCGCCCTCGTCGCCGGCGCTACCTGAAGCAAGCCTGAGGGGGGCGCGTGCGACAAGCGAGGCATGGCGCGGGCAGGGCTTGGGGGCGGTGGCCGAAGCAGGCGCAGCTGACCATGACGCAGGGGGGGGGCATTGTAAAGGTGGCAGTATGGAGCGAAAGTAGGCCCCATTCGACCTACTTTTGGTGGTCACCCCTCAAAAGCACGAGACAGGCCGCGGCCCGCGCACCAGCTGCTGCCGACGGCGGGCAGCGCGGCCGCCAAGCCGGCGTCGGCCACCGCTCGATGGGCCCGCAGCACCTCGGGGCTGCCCCAGCAGCCCTTGGACTTCGCCCGCCGCTTCGCCTTCTTGCCCTTGCCGCCGCGCTTGCCGCCCGTGCCGCCG
>VIYE01000148.1:0-10860 GCA_008037345.1 Messastrum gracile | reverse complement strand
GCCGCGCTGCGAGCGTGGAGCCTGCGCTTGCTCGCCATGCTGGGCTTGGGCGCCGCCGTGACGGTGGCAGTCATCGTCGCCCTCGTGTCCATGCGCGGCGCGGGCGCTGGGGCAGCAGCGGGCAGCTGGCCGCGACCTGCGGTGCCCGCCGATGTGAACAGCGGCCCCGGCAACAATGAGGGGGAGGCAGCGTCATCAGGCGCCGAGCGACTGTCCTACCCCATTTGGTGGTGCGTACGGAGGGCTTGCACGTGGCGGCCCCGTGCACGGCGCTGGGACCGCCGGGTTGGGTTCAAAAGTGCCAGCGCCTGCCTTGCGGCCACGCTTGCGTACTCAGGCACGCGAGCAGACTCGCGCGCTCGCACGCCGTCCGGCTTAACTTGCTGCGCCCTCCATCCATCCCACCCTGCTTCGTTCCAAGGCTGGCGCCTTTTTACTCAGGTTCTGGCTATGGAAGCGAGGGCGTGGCCTTTGTGACAGCGCTCATTGGGTCGGGCCGCTTCCGCGCCGCAGACGTGTGGGTCACGCACGCTGGTGACGCCGTCTCGCCGGGCGTGGTCGAGGGCATGCGGCCCGCGGACAGGCGGCTGCTCGAGGCGCAGGCGCACGTGCGCTTCTGGGGGGCAATGGGGATCTCCAAACTCCCGAGCATGGGCGTTTTTGGCATGGGGCCTGCGGGGTGTGTTGACTGTTTGACAGCGCTACCCAGTACGCAACCCAGTGGCCAAAGTCTGCCACCCCCATGCCAACATACACACCCGCAGGAGTACGCAGCCCTGTCCCGCGGGGCCCTGGGGCCGGCCGTGCTGGCGCGGACGAGGTAGATACATGCTGAATGTCCGTTGACACGACACGCGGGGCGCCCGCAGGCTGTTGGCCGGCACAGGGCCGACCCTTTGCTTGCTGGTGTGCGTGGAGGGCTTGTGACACCTGTCGAGTCTTTGCAGCAGCATGCGCCTGTTAGCGCCCTGTGCTCATCAACCCCCTTGCGGATGCCGCCCTTCTCCTTGCAAAGGTGTGGGTGCCGACGGAGTTCAACCGCCGGACCTTTGCTGCGGCGGGCGTCGACCCCGGGAAGCTGCGCGTCGTGGATGAAGGTGCGCGCCGCCCCACGGACCTGCAGGCCCAGCGTGCAGGCTAGCCAGTACTGGGCCAGCGCTGACCCAGTGCTGGACCACTCGTGCAACGCAGCGCTGGTGAAGGGGGGGCAGCCGCTCGCGCCATTCATAAATGCACCGCCCCACCAGGTGGCATCATCACGGTGCCTGCCCCGCAACTCCTACACCCGTGCTGCTCAACGCAGGCATCGACACCGCCCATTGGGACCCGGCTGCCATCAAGACGTTGGACCCGCTGTCGCTGGGCCCAGAGCAGATTTGCGGGGTGCCGCGGCCGCGAGGGGTGCAACGCAAGCGCCGCTCTGGAGGTGCTGGCGGCGGCGGTGGTGGCAGCGGCGGCAGTGGGCCGGCCGGCACAGCAGGTAGCACCCACGGCAGAAGCAGCGCCAGCGGCGGCGGCGGCAGCGGCACCCCACGATACCTCAGAGCTGGAAGCAAACGACGTCGCCGGAAGCTTTTTGGTGATGGCGTTGTGTGTCATGTCGCAGCCAGAGCAGGGGGCATTGCGTGATGGTCATGGATTCTGTACGTGCCCAAGGTCAGCCCTTATAAATGCCCGCCTCTTTGCCCTTGCAGTCTTTCTGAGCATCTTCAAGATGGAGGCGCGCAAAGGCTGGTGAGTTGCCTGTGGGACTCCTCTTACAGGGCGGTGTTGGTCAACGGGATGCAAAACCGGGCAGCGGACGGCAGGCCGTTGCCGCCGCAATCTTGGGAGCAAACAGCCCCGCGGGCCGCGCACCCGCGTTGTTGGCATGCCCCTTTTCACTCCCTAAACCACCTTGCCTACGACTTGCATCGGCGCAGGGATGTCCTGCTGGATGCCTTCCTCTCCGAGTTTGGGGCGGATGAGGGCGTGGAGGTGCGCGACTGCAAGTTGATGCAAGCGCACAGATGCCGGTGTGATGGCGCGGCTGAACTTCATCCTCAGCAGGCTGGTCCTTTGTAGGGGCGTCGAAGCAGTGGGCTTGCTTGAGGCCAGCTTGCACCTCGAGGTGCAATCTCAAGCGCACTGCACACTCCCTGCCCGCCCGCCTGCCACAACCTCCTTCCCAGCTGCACATCCTGACGCGGCCGCACAGCGGCGGCCCCGCCCACTCCCCTGGCGACGTCATGTGGCGCTGGCTGGGGCGGGCCAAAGCCCTTGAAAGGGGGCGGGGCGCGGCGCGCCTGGCGCCGGCCTATGAGGTGTCCCGCCACGTCGACGACCGCGACTACCCTCGCCTCTACCTAGGTGGGCGAGGGTGGTGGGAAAGCTGGTAGGCGGTTGCGGCCGCGTGCGTAGTTGTCGCGTGTTGCAACCACTTGGCAGCGCACATGCGCACATGCCCGCCAATCATTGCCAGATTTTGTAGATGTCCCTCTTTCTCACCCCCCAATACACACACAAACCCAAACACCAACACCAACACCAACACACGGCTGCAAACACAGGCGCCGACGCCGTGGTGCTGCCGACGCGCGGCGAGGGCTGGGGGCGGCCGCAGATGGAGGCGATGGCGATGGCCCGGCCCCTCATCACCACCAACTGGAGCGGCACCATGGCCTACCTGAGCGAGGGGGTGGCCTAACCCCTCGCCATTGAGGACCTGTCCTCGGCCGCGGAAGGTGCGCGTGGGGGATGGGGGTGTTTGGTGAGGAGCGCCGCTTATTGTCTTGGCCGCCGTGATGAAAGGCAGTGTGTGACCCCTGGTTATGGGGGAAAGGCGGCAGCTTGGCGCCGGCAACGGCCAGCAGACGCTGCATGCGTACGCGCGTTCGGCATGCGGTCTTGCCAGTGTATGCAGACTCTAGGGCTTAGGCATCATCAGCACTCCCCCACACCCTTGCCCCGCAGACATGCGCGCGACCGACCCCGACGCCTGGAACCCCTGGTTCGCCGGCCAGCTCTGGGCGCGGCCCTCCAAGAGCCACCTGCGCGCCCTCATGCGGCGCATTGTGGAGCGCCCGGGGGACGCCGCCGCGAGGGGGCGCGCCGCCCGCGCCGTGGTGCTGGAGCGCTTCTCGCCGGGCGTGGTGGCCGCCCGCGTCAGGGCGGAAGTCAAGCTGATTCAACGCAAACTGTTAGAGACAGACCCGGCGGCACGGCGGGCGCAAAGGGACGAGCAAGGCGATCAGCATCACGACGTGTTTGATTAAAACCATCAACACCACCACCACCACCACCACCAGCAGGAGCAGCACAACCAGCAGCACCACCACAACCATCAGCACCACCATCAGCAGCGGCAGCAGCGGCAGCAGCAGCAGCAGCAGCAGGAGCAGCAGGAGCAGCAGGAGCAGCAGCAGGAGCAGAAGCAGGAGCGACAGGAGCGGCAAGATCAGGATCAGAACCAAACACCACCAGCAGCCTCACAAAGCAGCGGCTCGCAGCCAGCAGTGCTCAGCTACGAAGCGGCACACCCTGGCTCCCGTGGCCCACAGCGGGCGGCGCCAGCCCCGGCCCATCAAAATCCACTCGGTGCTGATGCGCCGCCATTCCAAGCCGCAGCGCTGGACCCGGAGGCAGCCCCACTTGCCGAGGCACACAGCGGCGGCGCCGAGGACGCAGGAAGCGGCACAGCATGCGCGCCGCTGGACCCCGTGGCTCAAACGCTGGCAGAAATGCTGCGTGCGCTGGAGCGGCGGCGCCGCCAGCCGTGCGCGTGGGATGGGGGCGATCATTACCCTCCGGTAGGGCCTCCAGATGACCCTGAGGCCGCCCTCGCTTTGGCGAAGCAAGGTGGGGGGGACCCAAGGTTGCCGCCAATGGGATGGCCGCGCCGCGCCGCCGGGCTTGCTGCAAGGCCCTTAAGCTGTCATGTCGTTTCGTTTCGTTTCGTTTTGTTTCATGTCGTGTCGCGTCGTGTTGCGTCGTGTCGTATCCTGTCCCGTCCTGTCCTGTCCTGTCCTGCACTGCCCTGCACTGCCCTGGACTGCCCTGAATTGCACCTTGCTTGCTGTACGCTGACCTTGCCACGCCCCGCACTGCCAACCCGCTCCCAGCACTAGAGGAACTGCGCCTCGCAGCAGAGCTGCGCCCGCCGGCCGCTGACCAGCATTCAAACGCCGCGCTCGCCGGGGCGCTCGCCCGCCAGTGAGCAGCATGTGGCGTGCCGCTGGGGGGACGTCCCGCGCATGCACGCACACATGGAGGTGCAGGGCGCCCAGCAGGGGTGTAGGTCCCACCCCCGCCCAGCCCCACCAGCCCCACCGCAAACCCCTCGTCCTGCCATCCCGCCCAAACCCACCACTCCACCCACCCCTGCCTCACTCCTAACGCGATCCCGGCAGGTTCCCAAACATGCAGCTGACTACGAGCAAGGTGGTTGCCAAACGCTACAGCATGCGAAAGCGGTACATCCACACATCGGCAGCGGGTCAGCAATAGTGCGGCGGGAGGATGGCCCTTTTTGCCAGCGCTGTAAGCGGCGGTGGCGGCCGCGCGCGGCAATGGCGGCGGGGGAACACAGTAATGGCAACCGCCCTGCCCCCCAGCAACCCTATCCGCACACCACTGCAATGTCAACTGCATTTACATTCTGTAATCGTGCGTTTCCAAGCTTGCAGAACGGCAACGAGAGCCAGCCAGTGTATCTGGCGGCGCAGCCACAGATAGGGTGCAACTAAACAACGCAGCGAGCCTCGCCCGGGGGCCGGTGCCCTTCCCTCAGCTGCAGGCCTGCGCCGCTCCAGGCCAACTAGCCATGTGCAGGCTCAAAGGCTCACAAAACAACACCGGCAGAACTGTGCAGAGCAGCGAAAGCCCTCAGCATCGGCATGCAAGCGGGAATGCCATGCCGCCTGGCTTGGCGTGCGCTTGGGTGGTGTAGAACCCCAGCCAACGCGCCCAGCTCAGGCCGCCTTGGGGAAGGGCGTCGCCTCGAGCCCGGGCTGCGATGAGATGAGGTGGGAAGGATGCGCATGTGGTGAGGAAGAGAAGTTGGTCAGTTCTAATCCCAGTGGTGATTGCAACGGGCACAGGCACAAACAGCCGGGCATCCGCGCCAAGCCCAGTCGCCCCTTCCCGAGCCCCTCCGGCTGGATCGGCAAGCACGGGCGGCCACACCCACCTTGCTCGCGGGCCGCGCCTCGCAGCGCGCCACCCAGGCGGCGACGTTCTTGAACCCGTCCAGCCCCAGGATCTCTCCTGCGTTGTAAAATGCGGTCAGGCCGCGGACCCTGCACGCGGCGAGCGAGGGGCGCGAAGCGCGTGTGCAAGGGCGAGGAGAGGGAGTCAGTGAAGTGGAGGGCGTGCCTCCGGCCCGGCCAGGAAGCGCAAGCCCCTCGGGTGCGCGGCAAACCGTGGCCAGGCGCTGGGGTGGCGAGCACCCAGGGAGGGGCAGTGGTGGTGTTCGGGACCGGCGCGTGAGGTGCTGCGAGCGGCCTCCCAGCGTGCCCAGTGAGCCGGCCAGGTGGCGGCACTCACCAGGGCCAGGTGGCGATGTCGGCGACGGTGTAGTCGTCCCCCATTATGTAATCGCGCCCCTCCAGCCGCGCGTCCAGGACGCCCAGCAGGCGCTTGGTCTTTGCGGGGAGGTGGGGGAGGGAGGTAGCAAGGTTTAGGGTTGGCGCTTATGCCACAGTGCCAGGGGCAGCTGAACCCCTGATGAGCGCGCACGGCAAAAGGCAAGCGAGGTGGCCAAGTCCCCGTACCCTGCTGACATGGCGCCTGTTGAGGGGCATGCGGCGCGGGCCGGCGCATCGCCCCAGCCGCCCTGCACCCACCCCAGCACTCGTCCTCAGCCTGCAGGGCTGGCACCGCTTGGATGACTTGAGTTTTGCTAGGGTTTACTCACCTCGGTCGCGTAGCGGTTGATGCCGTACTCGATCTTCTCGGGGGCATACCTGTGTGACGTCATGCGTTTGGGGCGGCGTCATGCATTTGGGGGCAAGCGAGGGGCAGGGGTTGGATACGGGTGGACGAGGGGCCATCCGGTGGGAGCAAGGCCCAGGCCCAAAAGCTCTCGCGAGCGCAGCCAGCAGGCGGCCCCAACGAAACAGCCCTCCCAGCCAGCGGCACTGCACACGTAGGCATGAGCCCGGCCCGATCACTACACCCGCCCTCGCATGCCCGCAGGACGCACTTGTAAAAGTGGCCGAACTGCCCAAACATGGGGCCGGCGCTGGGGAGGGGTGGTGGGGGGCACGGAGGCGCACGACCAGTCAGGGAGAAGAGCGAAAGCACGCGTAGGCGGGGGCAGGCGAAGGCGCGAGGAGTGCCGGGTGGGCAGCACGTACGCCACCAGAGGGCTCGCTGCAGTGCCGCTGCGCATCACCCTGCAGGCCCCACTGCAGCTCTCAGGCCCGGCGTGGGGAAGCTGGCAAGCTGGGGCGCCACCTGCCCTTCTGCGACCCCGCTCTTGTGCACTTCGCGTGCCCCCCAAAGGCGCACCCGCCCATCTGCCAGAAGAGCCACGAGATGGCCTCCCACTTGGCGGCGGGGTCGGAGGGCAGCAGCTTGCCGCCGGCCTTCTCAGAGAGGTAGAGGAGGATGGCGCCGGACTCGAAGAGCGAGATGGGCTTGCCGCCTGCAAGAGTTCAAAAGGGGAGGGGGGAAGGGCTGTGCGCTTCCATCGCGGTGGCCAGGGGGCGCGCGCGCCTGCTTGCAAGAGCACCGCCCCGGCAACCGCAGGCGCGCGGCGGCTGCTTTGCTTTGCTTTCAATCCCCTCGGCCCCCCCGCCACGCGCGCGCGGTCCCAAGCCTCCCGCCTCCGCCACTCACCCGGGCCGTCGGGGTCGACGATTGCGGGGATTTTGCTGTTGGGGTTGACCTTTTTGAACTCCTCGCTGAACTGCTGGCCTGCGTTTGGGTTTGGCATGTGTGTGTGCGATTGGCGTGCGCGCGGGGATTCGAGGTGCGTTTTGCTGATTGCGGGTTTGGTATATGCATATATGGGGTTGGTATGCAGCCGGAGAATCGAGAAAGGGGTGCGGGGCGGGGCCATTCTGAGGCAACCCACAGTGCCGCCGCCCTGTGCCGCCTGCCGGCCCCAGACCCGACCCCAGGCCCCCCCGACCAAAGCGCACCCTTTGTGATGTCGATGGTGTGGGCCTCGTAGGGCAGGCCCAGCTCCTCGAGGGCGATGGCCACCTGCGGGGGCAAGGGCGCGTACGGGTCCGGTCTGCTGCAAGCCGGAGGCGAGCCTTCGGGCGCCGGACGCCGCCGACGCGCAGGCCGCGTTCGCCCGGCTGCCCGCCGCCGCGGCCCCTGTGTCCCCGCGGTCAGGGCCCCCCTGGAGCTCGCCTTCTGCCCGTTGGGCGTGGCCAGCGAGTACAGTTGGATTTTGGATGCCATCCTGGCGATCGCGCGAGGCCGTGCGGCGTGTATGCGGGACGTCCGTGGCAGATGTCTCAGGCCGTGCATGTTCGTTGTAGTGGACTGGGAGGCACGGGGGAGCGTTCAAATCCCGGGCGGCGCTAGGTGCCGCCCCGGCGGCGACGACCGCGGGGTGATTGCGGGCTAGCGCCTGTGGCAAGGGCGTGGTCAATGCCACAGCCAGGACGCGTGGCCAGCCCGCTGCAGCAGGCAGCAAATGACCGCCGCACCCAGGATCGGCAGCGCATAGTGAAGAAGGGGCAGCAGCAAATGGGGCTGGTCAAACGCGTGCTCCCCCGCCCCCACACCCACACACACCTGTCCCCAACCGGGTGTTTCGCCCGACCAAGAGGGTCGCCACACGTGTTTGGTATCCTGCTTTACTTGCAAAGCGTCTACGCGTTCATGCATGGCAGCATGTTGATGTGCAGCTGGGCTAGGGGGCCGGCGACTTGAACTGGCGCGTTGCCATCCACCACCGTTTATTCGGGGCATGCATGCTGTCGGCGCTTATTGTAAGCAAAAAGGGGGGTTTGCAACGCTCAAGCGCTGCTGTGGACCTGATTTTGCCAGCAGTTGTGCGAATGGTGTGCAGGGAGGGGGCCTGCTGAGCGAGCGCGCACGCCTAGTAAGCATTGCGTTGAAGGGTGCGTCAAAAGGCGCAAGCGTGTCTGCACAGATGCCATAAACCCCAGCAGCATGGCCGCGCTACCAGCGGGTCAGGCGCGGCCGCTCGGGGACGGCGACGCCGCCCCCGCTGGGCTGCCGTGTAAGGGTGTTTGGCTGCTCCTGGGCAGGTGGCTGCTGCTGCGTGGGTGACCGCGGCGCAGCGGGCGACCGCGGCTGGGTGGGTGGCTGCTGCTGGGTAAGCTGCTGCTGCTGGGTGGGTGGCCGCGGCGCAGCCGGCGACCGCGGCTGGGCGGGTGGTTGCAGGTGGGTGGGCAGCTGCTGCAGGGCGGGTGGCTGCGGCTGGGTGGGTGACCGCGGCGCGCTGGGCGACCGCGGCTGCTGGGTGGGGGGCTGCAGCTGGGAGGGCGGCCGTGCCTCGGTGAGTGGAGGCAGGGTGGGCGACCGTGGCAGGTTGCGCGACAGCGGGAGGCTGTTCGACTGCGGCAGCAGGGGTGGCGGCCGCTGCAGCGTGCTCGCCCGCGGCAGGCTGCTCGCCTGCGGCAGGGGGGCCGGCCGCTGCAGCGTGTTTGCCCGCGGCAGGCTGTGCGACTGCGGCAGGGCGGCGCCGGCCTCTGCCGCCGCCTCCTCGAAATCGTCCAGACCAAGGGGCTCGAACCGGGCCGACCCGAACGATCCCGGCCACAGCGCAAACGTCCTGGCCCTGTGCAGCCGCGCGCGGGCGGCGGCCGCCGCGGGTGAGGCCGCCCCCTCGTCTTCCGCGTCCTTGCCGGGCGGTGCCTTTCCGGCCTCCGGGTCGCCGCCGGGCGGCCCCTTGGCGTCGCTGGTGACGTCGTCGCCGCCCTCGGCCCACTCGTTGGACGTGAGGCGCCGCGAGCGGACCGAAAGTGTGACCGCGAGCGCGTAGAGCGCGAGCGCCGCCGACACGCAGCCCGCCACCAGGCGCTGTCCGCCGTGGTCCCTGGTGTTGGCGGCGCCTGCGGCGCGGGCGGCGGTGGAGGGGACGAGGGTAAGTGTCTAGGGGATGGGGGGCCCGTTTGCCTTCAGCCTGGCCCAGCTCCCACAGGGTTTCGGGATCAAGCCTCTGAAGAGACCTGCGACAGAGCGCAGCCACCCAGGCAGCGGCCACGGACCATTGCCCCCCTTGCAGGCCCTCCCCACTGTTGAGTCGTCACCCAGCAGGTAGGCGCCTGCCATGAAGCCCGCCGTGAAGAAGAACGAGAACACCACCATCGACACGCTTGCCCCCGGCGCGCTGTCATCCGCGCCGACGTGGCCCGAGATGTGCAGGTAAACCATGGACTCAGTCGTGCTGTGGGCCGCGCCGAGCAGCGCCATGCCCACGAAGACGGCGCCCTGCAAGGTGAGGGAGGGAGGCATTCGGGGGGTGTTTGTGTGTCACGCGCCGTGCGCAGTGCGCAGGAGCGCTGCACGGCTGCCGCGGCTAATGCTCATGCAATGTCAGCCGCAGCCCCACAGCAGCCCCCTACCTTTTCCTCCTGCTTATTGCTCACCACGTGGTCGGTCATCCATAGAGTGCTGGCGCCCGCGGCGGCCATGACCAATGCGCAGCCCAGCTGCACGTAATGGGAGTCTGCGTAGCCACCGGGGGGCCACCTGCGAGAGGGGACATTGGCGAGCGCACGCAATGTCTGATGGACAGTCGTCACACGCAACTTCAGACGACGCCCAGTGAATAGATCAGCGGAGTGAAGCGTTGCGAGCCAGGGCACACGCCAGCCACACCCCCATACCGCCCCTCTCCAAAGCGCCCGCTCAGCGCACCGCTCCAGGCAGGTGTCGAGCGCCAAGGGCGCCAGCGTCGAGCCCGCCGTCTCTATGCCGCGGCAAGGGCCCCTGCCCCTAAACCCCAAAACCCCTCCACCCCTCCCCCAAAGTGCCCACCGCTCCAGGGCGGCATCAAGCGCAAAGGGCGCCAGCGTCGAGCCAATGGTTTCGGCGCCGTAGCAGAGCGCCACCAGCCACAGCCGC
Source organism: Messastrum gracile (assembly GCA_008037345.1). NCBI lineage: Eukaryota > Viridiplantae > Chlorophyta > Chlorophyceae > Sphaeropleales > Selenastraceae > Messastrum > Messastrum gracile. The sequence continues at coordinate 828 of VIYE01000148.1, read as the reverse complement.
TGCTTCACCATTACCAGTGGCAGCAGCACGTCGATCTGCGCGGGAGATGGGGTAGTGAGGCAGGCGCAGGCAGTGGCCCCTGAAAAGAGGGTGGAGGCGGCGCCTCCGGCGGGAGCACCGAAAGCCGCATGGGCGAGCTTTCTCGTCACCCTGCCATTGGCGACCCTGCTTGCAGCTGCGTGGCACATCCCCAGCAAGTGCATTCGGAGCCCAAACCCCAACCCACCAGCTGCCGCAGGGCCTGCAATAGAAAAACGACGCCGCATTTGGACAGCGCAAACACGTCCCGCAGCTGACCCCACGCCCCCCCCCCCGCGCGCGGGCGCCGTGCGCAACCCCTGGACCTACCAGTTGCCGCAGGGCCTGCGATAGGAAGACCACACCGCATTCGGACAGCACAAACACGTCGCGCAGCTGCGCCCAAACGGACGAAGGCGTGAAGGCCACATGCACGCCGCTGTCGGCGCCGGCCGAGGTGTCTCGGATGGCGCATTCGTCCTCCTCCTCCCTTGGCTCTTCCTCCTCCGCCTCCTCCTCTTCCTTCCACTCCTTGCCGCGTCCCTCCCCCTTGCCGCCGCCGCCCTTCTCCTCATCTGCCGCCTTGCCCCATCCCTCCGCCTTGCTGCCGCCGTCGGCGCCGCTGCTGATGCCGTCGCCGCCGCCGCTAAAGAAGGGGCCGGAATCGGGGCCGGCGCCGTCGGCGTTCGTAACCACCGCCACCAGGCCTTCCTCCGGATCCTTGCCGTCGCCGCCGCTGCTGCCGCCACCATTGCTGCCGCCGCCGCGGCCGGTGGTGCCGTTGATGCCGCCGCCGCCGCCGCCAGCGTC
>VIYE01000147.1:0-10870 GCA_008037345.1 Messastrum gracile | reverse complement strand
GGGGGGGGGGGGGGGGAGTTGCGAAAATATCGCGTCAGCACATGAAAGGGCGTTGGCGGCAGGTAGCAGCGTGCACCTTCGTACACCGGGTGTCATTGCTGCTGCCTCTCTCCTTCGGCCGGGGGCCATGAGCAGGGGCCGACGCATGCAGGGCCCCTGCTGCCCAATGGGGGGAGAGGCACCACACCAGCCCGGCCAAAAGCGCGGGAGCCCTCACCGTCGCCTTGACGGGCGCCACCAGCGGCGTGAACCGCAGCACTGCACGGGTCTCGTCGCCCTGCGCAAAGTATGATGGTTCGGTTGTGTTTTAGGTATTGGCCCAGACCAAAGAGGCAAGGCGTGTGAATACCATACCAAATGCTTGCACGGCATGCAAAAACCCCGCTCTTAGACAGACACATGCTGAACGACAGGTGCTAACCACACCATGCCGCCCACTCCCCACCCTGGCCCCCTCCCCACCCTTGCACAGGCCCCCCAATGCGCGCTTGCCTCGCGGGTGTAGTAAGAGTGCTCGAATATGCAGTACAGGATGCGCCCAATGCCGAACGAGGGCTCGATGACGGAGGGGATGAAGTTGCGGCCGGCCAGCCGCTTGTTCTGCCGCTTGATGTCCACCATGGCGGCCGTGACCTGGGGGTTTGGGGTTTTTGCAAGGTGAAGCTTGTGGCGTGAGCTTTTCCCGAGGGGGCGTGGCGGGCGTGGGATGGCGCCCGCAAAATCAAGGCTGCTGTGACGTACTGTCAAGGCGGCCTGGCTCAAAGGCCAGCGGGTGGGGCAAGCCGGGCCGCTTTTAGCTGTCCGGTGCCCTCCGCCGCCCGCCTGCCCCTGCCTTGACCAGCCCCTGGCGCCGCCCACCCGGCGCCCTCTTCCGCGGCGCGCCCCAAACCCCTCTTGCCGCACCTCCAGCGCCTTGCCGTCCACCACCACCTTGCCGGCCTTGCCTGCGTCCAGGTCCGCCTGTGGGCGTTTCGATTTGCGTCGTGATGGGGGGTTGTGCGTGGGCAAAGGCGGGGGTCGAATGAAGAGGAAGGCCGCCTGGGCGGGCGGCTCGTGAGCCTGGAGACTATGCACGCCCCAGGTGTACCACGTAAACGGACGCCTGAGGCATACAGAACGCCCCCCAAACCCGGCACATGGCGCACAGCGCGCCTTGAGGCACGTCGCGTCGTCCTCGCACAGCGCCTCAAGGGCGTCCGCCACCGCCTTGGCGTCGCGCTCCCCCCAACCCCCCAACCCCAGATGCATGCTCGGCCGTCAGAGCCACGGACGCCCGCACCACCCTAAACCCCTCCCCCCACGCCACCACACCCCACCCCATCGCGCCTTGAGGCACATTGCGTCCTCCTCGCACAGCGCCTCGAGGGCGTCCGCCACTGCCTTGGCGTCGCGCTCCCCCCAAACCCCCAAACCCCAAATGCAAAACGTCCCGCACACACTCTGGAGCTCACGCCCGACCCCCAACCTGAAGCGCAATGTCTGGCACACACGCTGAACACCCGAGCCACACAAAACGCCCCTCCCCCCTACCCCAACGCGCCTTGAGGCACATTGCGTCCTCCTCGCACAGCGCCTCCAGGGCGTCCGCCACCGCCTTGGCGTCGCGCTTGTACGCGAGGCCCAGCTCCTTCTTGTTGGGGGTCACGCTATGGAGGCATAGTGTGAGCGTTGTGTGCCGTGTGTGGAGTGTGTGTGTGTGTGTGCGGGGGGGTGCGTGTCTGGGCGTGTGGGCAACGCAGGCTTGAAGAGGGCGCGGGCACAACGCACGCTTGACGAAGGCCGGGTGCTTGCTGGTGTGTGCTGTTGCACGCGCATGAGTGCGTGGGGGGCGGGGGATAAGCTGGGACTGCGGCAAGGGGTCCAAAGCGCCCTGGGCCCCCAGGCGCTCACGTGGTGACCTCCACCTCCCGCGGCTCAGAGAACTTCTCGTACGCGTTGAGCTCCGTCTGCGAAGTTCACAGTGGGTGGCGGGGGGGGGGGCAAGCGCCCGGTTGAGGCCTGGTTTTAGCAGGAATTGCTGGCGCCTTCGCGTTGCAAAGGGGAACCAAGCCACAAGCGGCCTGCCGTACCGCCTGGTGGCGAACGCCCGGCTTGCCCTGCTCACAGCAGGGCGAACATGCAGGTGGCAGCTTCTGCCCATGGACTAAGCCCGGCCCCCTCCGCCCCACGCCCCCCTAGCCGCGCAGAAACAGCAGCGGCGCCTCCGCGCGCCTTGCTCATGGCGGTGTGCGCGCGGAGGTCGTAGGCGCTGCGGTCGGCCAGGCCCGCGCACTCCACCCAGCCGTAGCTCGTCTCCACCTCAGCATCCCAGCAGTCCTCCGCGTAGTGGGCCATCTGGGGCAGGGGAAGGCCAGGTAATTGGAGGCGAGGTTGATTTTGGGGTTTAGGGTTGTTCAACCCCACGGGTGGCTTTCACAGCGCCCGTCCACAACGGAAGGCCGCCTCCCATGACCAAGCCTAGGGCCTCGCTTGTTTGCATCCGGGCCTGCCCCTTCCTCCTGGCCCCCCCCACACACCTCGTGCTGCAGGTGCTGGCGGAAGCGCATGCGCTTGGGGTCGACGCCCAGGCGGATGAACAGCAGCCAGGTGCGGCCGATGAAGTATGCGAGGGTCTCGTTGGCGATGGTGCCCTTGGCCACCGCCTCGCCCAGGGCCAGGGGCTTGGGCTTCTTCTCGTCGCCCATCTGGTTTAAGGGGAGGGGGGAGGGGGCGGGGGGGAGAGGGGGGCGTTGGCGGAGAAGAAGGGAGGGAAGACGAAGGTAGAGGCGCGCCGGGGGCGGGCGTTGGCGCGGGTGAAGGGAACGAGGGGGGGGCCGTCGGCCAGATGGCCGGCCGGCAAGGCCTTCCGCGGGGTCGCATCAGCAAATAAGGAAAAGCGGCATCTGGTGGCCCGACAAAAAGCAAAAGGCCAACCCAAAGGGGCCACCCTCCCTTTCCCCCCAAAAGCTCACCTGCAGCTCCCGCGAGTAGAGCAGCGGCTCGAGGGCCGCGACCGACGCAAACTTGGGGTGGCTCTTGTCGTCGGGGTTGACAAAATGCTCGATCTCCGCCTGCGCGGGGCGGTTGGCGGTCGGCGGTCGGGGGTTGGCAGTTGATTGTGGGCGGTTGGGGGGTGGGGGTTGGGGGCGAATCCACATCAAGTCCCGTGAGCCCGCAGCCGCGTGTGGGCAACACCAGACATGGGGCGGCCGCTTGCCAAGGGCGATTGCCACCCTCCTGTTTCATCCCGTAGAACCCCAATACAAAGCACAAGCCCTCGCTGCCGCACAAAAGCCGCGCCCGGCCGAACCCCCCACGCACAACGCCGCCGCACCTGCGTGAACTCGCGGACGCGCAGCAGCCCGGCGCGGGGGCTGATCTCGTTGCGGTACGAGTTGCCGATCTGGGCGGCGGCGAAGGGAAGCTTGGAGCCGTTGTAGTACAGGAGGTCGCGGAAGTTGACAAAGATGCCCTGTTGGAGGGGATAGGGGTAGTACGGGGTTTGGGTTGGAGATGGTTCCAGGCCAACGCGGGGCTTGTGTGAGATGAGATCCCTGATGCATTGCGTTCGGACGGTTAGAGATGGCTCTTGCGGTAAAACCCTTGTAAGGCATTGGAGCCTAGCCTGCGACGCTGCAGCCCTATGCATGCAGCCCCCAACACCACGCGCACCTGCGCCGTCTCGGGCCGGAGGTAGCCGACCATGTCGCCCTTGGGGCCGATGGACGTCTGCAGTTTTGGCGGGGATGGGTTTGGGTTTGATTGGTCTGTGTGGCTTGGGTTGGTCCGAGGAAAGACGGGGTGTCGCACAAGGGCTGGCAGCACAGTCGGGGCGACGGCCTGCGGGTGAAGCGGCACACTCCACAGCGTGCCCATGTGCACTCCCTGCCCCTTGCGCGGCCAGGGGGCGCGCCTTGAACATGAGGTTGAAGGGGAAGGGCGTCGAAAGGTCGTTCTTGGTGTCGGGCGCCTTGATGCCAAACCTGAAGGGGGGTGGGGGCGATTCGGTGCGGTGGAGAATTCGAAATGAAGCCCCGGTGCGGCCAACTCACAGCCCCGGTGCCGGCGGGTGCGGCGCTTGCGGCTGCGCCTGGCAGCGCTGACTGCCTTGCCGCCTCGGCCCCTGTCGCGGCCGCCCTCGGCCCCCTCGCCCCGCACCGCGTGATGATGGCGCCCAGGTCGTCGCCCTTCATCTCGCCCACGCTGGCCAGCAGGTCCTTGATCTCCTGGGGGTGTATGAGGGAATGCAAGGGGAAGTGCGAAAGGAAGTATGTGAGGGAGCTAAGAGGCAAGTAAGCGCCCGCTCAGGACGCTCTGTGGGCTTCCTGCAGCCACCTCGGCCACCCCCTCGCAAACCGCCCGGGGCCCACAGTGGGTGCTGTTTCCTCTGCCCATGCTCCCTCCCCTCCCTCCGCCCGCTCGCCTTCCGCTCGTCGGCGCTGAGGGGGTTCTTGTTGTCCTCCAGCAGCGCCTCCAGGTGGCCCTCCACCAGGTGGTCCGCGCGGTAGGGGTCGCCTTGGGGGGTGGGGGGGCAAGTGCAGGGGGTGATAGCAGGGGGTTGCATGCTTGCGCGTGTGTGCGTGTTGCGCGGAACGCGCGTGCGCTTTTGGGGGCGTCAGGGCAGGCGCCGTCGGAGGGGTGGCGCGTCGGCGGGCCCCCTGCCCAGCCCGCCGCAGCCCCTCCCCACCACCTCAACACACTCGCGGATTGCTTGGCCAAGCTGCTGGTGGTTGCCCGGGCCCGCCCGCCACAGCTTCCCCGCGGCTCCCTCCCCCTCTCACCCGTCTTGAGGTCGGTGACCATGTAGTCAGTGAAGCGGTCCACGTGGCCGCTGGCCTTGAGGACGATCTCCGGCGTCACCGCGGGGCACTCGACCTTTCCGGGAGTGATGACGGGCGGGGCGGCGCGAGGCGGGTGAGGCCCAGGCAGCACAACGGAAGTCCTCGGCTGCCGATCGAAACGCACCAGCTGCGCCCGCCGCGCCTGGGCACGCACCTTTTTGACAGGCGCACTCCTCTGCCGCAGTCTGCGTCCCAAGAGCCTGCCTAGCCGTCACTAACACTCATCCAGACCAGCCGCATGCACACCCATACACCCACCCACCCACCCTACCCAACGCACCTCGAGCATGTTCTCCTCCAGCACAAAGTGCTGGCGCCACGCCTGCGTCAGGTTCTGCTTGATCGCGCAGCCGGGGGGCCCGTAGTCGTAGAAGCCCGCGACGGAGCCGTAGATCTTGAAGGACGGGATGTAGAACAGGCGGCGCTCCAGCAGATTGGTCTGGTGGGGGCGGGTGGGAGAGGGCGGGGGCGCGGGTGAGAACCGCGGGCGGCGGACGGGGCGGCGGGCGTGGCAGGACGGTCGCCGGGCCAGCTGCAGGTGGGGAGCTGCGGCGGTGAGGACGACAGGCACGCTCTGCCCTGCGGGAGCGAGCCATTGGGGGCGCAAGGCGCCAGCCCAGCCGCATGCGCATGGCGGCGTCCCGCGCAACCGCCTGGCCTCCCGCTTGCTGCCGCGCCACCGCCAAAAGCACGCCAGAACCTGAAGTACCAGAGGTCCCCCGGCCCCGCGCACCAGCGCGGCACGAAACGCCTCCTTGCTCTGCGCCGACACCTTGCCCGTGGCTTTCTCATACTCCTGCCGTTTGGGGGGACGAGCCGCACCAGGCGGCGGCGGGGCGGAAGCAGGTTTCAACGGACTGAGGCGGCCGGCGGCGGCCGCGTGGACGGGCCAACCATGCGGGGCCCCTGCCGTTGCGAGTCGCTCCGTTGCAGAACGCATCAGCTCGGCCCTGCCACCAGCGGCCATGCAATCGGCAGACGTCCCCTGCGTCTGCAGCGGAGCGCTCGCTTGCAGCGCGCGCGTCGAGCCGGCGGCGCACCTTCTGCTTGCCCTCCAGCTCGACCTTCAGCTCCTGCAGCTTGGCGATCGCCGCGTCGACATCGGCCTGCGAACATGCACGTGTAAAGGGGGCGTGGGCCTCCCAAACAGGGGACGGCGGCTTCGGAGCGCGGGAGGACGCACCTTCTCGGCCTTGCCGTCCTTGGCCTGCGCCTTGAGCGACCTCACGGTGTCCCCCTGCTTCGCCACGGTCTCCTGGAGCGCCGAGATGGCCTCCTCCAGCGCCACTGCGGCAGCCATCGTTGTGAGATCGTCGATCGGGGGCTCCGGGGGGCTACCACGGGCCACAGTCCGCGGTATTAGGTGACGTGGGGGCCCTTCGGAGGGCGCTCACATGGACGAAGTCGGGGAGTGACTGGGTGACCCTGCTTTTTTGCGGAACGGCGACGAGACTGTGCACTGCGAGCAGCGCCCTTTGAGCCTGATGCAGCAGCAGCGTTATCCCTAGCGCCACTCCCCCAGCAGCAGGTTGGCTCTTGCTGCACAGCGCTCTGCTGGGAGGCGCGGGAGCGGCAGGCAGAGCAGTCGGACAAAGGTGAGAAGCGTTTGATGAGGAGCAGGAACGCTTCGCCCCTCGCGAGATCTGCGGCAAGGGCTCCTTGCTGGTCGACGCAGGGGCCCAGGGGGCCCGAGGAGGTGGTGGCACAGCACAGCGGCTGCTGCTGCACGAGCTGATGGGCGCGGGGGCAGGGGCGGCACACGGGCCCAGGGCGGCGCAGCGCCCCGAGCGCCGAACCGCCGCGCTTGGCGCGGCGGGCGCTCCGCTGCCGCCCCTCCTGCGCTGCAGCCGCGCCACGCTGCCGCGTGGGCCAGGCTCTACTGCCAGCGCGCCAACGGCCCGCCGCCGCCCGTGAAACCGCCCCCAGATGGGGGGCTGCATGAGCGCGCCCGCGGCCGACAAGCCGCCGAGCTCTAAGCCGGGCTCCAAGCCGGGCTCGGGCGGCGGCGCGGCGCACCATGCGCGCGCCGATTCTGGCAAGAGCAAGGTCCCGGACTTTGGGCTGTCCGAGTACTGGGATGTCATCAAGCTGCTGGGCACCGGTGAGGGGGCGGGCGCGGGCAGGGAAGCGGGAGCGGCAGCCGGCGGCCCGCAGCGGGCTGTTTGTTTTAGAAGGAGAGCGCCGGTGCCCGCAGCGGCAGGCGGCGGAGCGGGCGCGGCAAGAGAGGCGCACGGTGGAGGCTGTTGGTGCGCTCAGCGCTCAGCTGCTGCGGCGCCGGCGCCAGCGGTTCGCCGGCGGGCGGGGCTTGGCAGCAGCAGTCAGGTGGAAACGCGTGAGCGAAACGGCTTTGCGCACTTGAGCAGTGCATGCGCCCCCGCCCGAGTTGCCCGGCCCGCGCGCGCCGCGCCGCCCGCCCCGCAGGCGGCGAGGGCGAGACGTGGCTGTGCAAGGAGAAGGCGACGGGGCGGGAGGTCGCGATCAAGCTGGTGCGGCGCCCGATCCCCAAGTCCATCACCCAGATCATACAGCGCGAGATCCGGATCCTGGCGGACCTGGGAGGTGAGGGAGGCAGGGGCGGGTTGAGGGCCTGGCGCTGTTGAGGCGCCGCCGGTGTGCGCTGCGCCGCCACCCCGCGGGCGGTCCCCTGGTGGGCGTGGATGCGTGCAGGGGGTTGCGTTGGCAGGACGGCGCGTGCCCACCTTGCGGCCCCCCCACCTGCCCCTCCAGATGGCCACCTCAACATCGTGCACGCGGAGGAGGTGGTTCTGTCCCGCACCCACGTGGGCCTGGTCATGGAGTTTGTCAGGGGTGAGTCATGTCGGTCAGCGGCTGCGGCTGCGGCTGCGGCAGCGGCAGCGCCTACCGTCGGCCGGCAGGCGGCTGGGACTATGTGGTGTTTTGGTTTGAGGATGGGCGCCTTGGGCGGTGCTCGTGACGCAGCAGCGGTGCCCCGACCGACCAGCCGCACGCAGTCACGGCAGCAGGGGCGGCGTGCTGACTGCGGTGCCGTTTGGCTCCCTCAAAACGCTGTCTGCGCCCGCCCTGCTCCCCCCTCCCCTCCGGCCTTGGCAGGCGGCAACATGGTGGGGTACGTGACGGCGCGCCGGGAGACGCGGGACCAGCGGGGCGGCCTGTGCCTCGACGAGGACGAGTGCAACTACTACTTCCGGTGGGGGGCAAGGCTGGGGCACGGGGGGTAAACTAGTGTTGGGCAAGGGGAAGGGGTGGTACGCGTGTGAAGGTTCCGGCTGCCGCGTTGCATGGTGGCCTCGCAGCGGGCCCGTGCGCCTGCCTGCTTCCCACGCCGCCGCACCCCCCCACCCCCCACCCCACCCCGCGCAGGCAGCTGATTTGGGCGGTCCAGTTCTGCCACGAGCACCACGTGGCGCACCGGTGAGGACCCGGCCGGGGAGGGACGCTTCTGGCAGCCCTATGCAACAAGGGAGTCCTCGTTGGACGCCCTGCCTGGCCACATGTTCAGGACGCTTGCTCGTAATGCGGTGGTTCCTTCGCAAGCGTTTGCTCAATCACTGCCTCTTTTCCCACGCCCCTTCCGCCCCGTAGGGACCTCAAGCTGGACAACACGCTGCTGGACGGCGGCGACCCGCCCCGCCTCAAGCTCTGCGACGTGAGTGGGCAGTGGGGTTGGGGGCGGGCAAGGGAGGCAGGGGCGCGGCGCAGGATGGGCCCGAGAGCAGGGGAAGAAGCGGGAGCGGAGCAAGCGCGGCGGGGCGGGGGGCGCAGTGTCAGGACGGGGGGGGGGGGGGGCGGTGGACGCCCACGACAGCTGGACACGCGCGGCGGCGGCATAACGTGTGTTTGATGGCGGCTCCCCCTTCCTCCATCCCAACGCCGCGCGCAGTTTGGCTTCGCCAAGGGCTGGGGCACCAACAGCAACATGGACACGATGCGCATCGGGACGTGAGTCGTGCGGTTGGGGGGGGGGAGGGAATGGGGTGACTTGCTCAGAAGGCTGGAGCATCTTGCCGAGTCCCATGCACAGGGCTGCAGACCCGCAGCGCTGTATGGCGCAACCAGGGGCTGCTCCGCCGGGGCGGGCGCCCATGCCCGAGGCATGGCCCACGCCGCTCCCCACCCGATTCTCGGCCCATGCCCCGCCCATGCCTTGCGCCGGCCTTTGCAGGCCCGAATACATGGGGCCCGAGCTCATCAGCGGCCGCTCGGGCTACGACGGCAAAAAGGTGTGCGCGTGCCAGGGGCCAGCTGCGGCCCGCCCCTGCCTCGCAGGCCCTGCCTGCGGCCACCAGCAGACCGCGCTCGTGGCGCGCCCTCGACCGCGCATGCGGCCGCACCCCGCCCTGCCCTTTTGAGCCTCCCAACCCCCGCCCGTTCGCAGGTCGACGTGTGGGCGGCGGGCGTGCTGCTGTTTGTGCTGCTGCTGGGGATGTTCCCCTTTGAGATGGAGGACGAGAACTACGTCAACACCGCGGGTGGGTGACCCGGGTGTGTGCAGGGCGTGTTGCGGGTGTGTGCCAGCTGTGTGCTGGGGGCAAACCCTGCCGGCCGCGTTGCTTTTACCCTGCAGCTGTAGCCCCGGCTTGGACGATGAGTGGGCGGAAGTCGGCCGCGCGTGATCACCGTCGCAAACCCAGCCGGCGCCCTCTGAACCCCGACGTCTCTTCTTCACCTCTCCCCTCCTGTCCCCTGCCAGGCCTCTACTCCATTTGGATCCAGCAGATCCGTACGTCCTGGCAGGAGAACCCCCACAACGCGGGCGGCGTGGCGCGGCTGACGCCCGAGTGCCGGTGCGCGCGGGCGGCCGGGGGCAGGCCCCTCGCCTCTGCTTGGACTCCGAGCATGGGGCCCGGCTGCTGGCAGGGCGCACCATGCTCGTGTGCCCTGCACGCTGCCCCCTGCCCCTCCCCCGCAGCTGATCGCAACTTGATTGCAGCGGCGCACCTGACCCATACCCTGCACCTTCCTCTTCCCCTTGCAGCCCCTTCTTGCCGTGCACTGCACCTTCTTATCCACCTCACCTCCCCCAACGCACTCCACCCTCCCAGGGACCTCCTGGACCGCATGTTTGACGTCAACCAGGACAGCCGCATCTCCATCGAGGCCATCGTCAAGCACCCCTGGTTCACGCGCCCGCTGCCCAAGAAGTGAGCGCGGGCGCGCGGGGCTGGCGCCGCGGCGCTTGTTTGGGGGCAGGGCTGTGGGGACGGGTGTGCTGGTGGATGGAATGGGGCCGGGCCTCGCAGCCTGCCCACAGGCAGCCTCTGCTGCACTTGGAAATGTTGCCTTGACTGCACTCCACGCAGTGTGCACGCCCCACCTCGCTCCCACCACCCCCAACCCTACCGAAAACCCACCCCCAGGTACGAGGCGGCGCTGGCCAAGCTGCAGAGGGAGCAGGCGGACATCACGCGGAGGTGAGGGGGCGGGGTGCCAGGAGCAAGGGGAGCGGAGGCCTGCGGCACCTGGGCTTCGCGACGCCCGCCCTTGAACAGGGAGTGCTCCATTTGGCTGGCACACGCCGCGCTCCTGACTCGGCTTGCTGCGCTTTCGTGCTGTCGATGGGTGTTTGTGCGACGTGGCCCCCCGCCGGCCCTGCCTCACCTCTGACACCTGCACGGCCTGTTGTTGATATTCTCCTGCTGTTGCCCGCAGGTTTGCCGTCAGCAACTTCCGCAGCAAGGAGCGGGACGCGCAGCTGCAGGTGGGGCCCCGCTGGGGCCCGGCCGTGGGCGCCCTTGCTGCTGCGCAGCTCGGCTTGTTTGTTTCGGAAGCGCGTCCCACCCGCCTCCCCTTGCGGCGGGCCGCACGGCGGCATGCGCCCATCACTCGCAACCCATCCATCACAAACACCCTGCCCCGGCCACCAACCCAGACAAACGCCCCCAAATGCACTCCCCTTGTGCAAAACCCCGCGCTCGCAGCAACTGCTGGACCGCGCGACGCAGCCGCCGGCCCCCGGGGAGACGGTCATGCGCGTCAAGCTGGCCCGCACCCGCGACGCGCTCGCCGACCTGCCCCCCATCGACACGGCCATGGGCCCGATCGTGGAGGGCGGCGCCAGCGGCGCGGGC
>VIYE01000146.1:0-10891 GCA_008037345.1 Messastrum gracile | reverse complement strand
CGCACGCGCGCGCGAACGCACGCACGCATGCGCGCACACGCACGCGCGCGCGGCCGCGCTGCGTCACCTACGCCCTTCCCTACGGGATCCCAGCAGGCACATAGAGATCTCCCACACCTGCACACCTTTTTGGACGGTTCAACGCAGAAATGTAACGCATGTGCTCACCTTAACATATATATGCACTCAAAACCAGGTCTGGGGGCTGGCCTGTCCCAAACCCCAACATGGCCACTTTCCTACTCGTTCCTAACAGTACATACGCCCCCTACGGGTAGCTACGGTCCCCCCTACGGGTAGCTACGGGTAGCCTACGCGTATTTGTACAGCCTACCAGTATTACAGCTCCTACGTGTGGCCCTGCTGCGTACCACCCAGCTCAGATCCCAGGGCCTTGGGCGCAGGGGGTACCCAACGCACTGCCAGCCCCGTGGCTGCCCTCCGCCCCAACCCCTCACCTGCGTGAGGTCGAGCGGGAAGCCGTAGGTGTCCCACAGCAGGAACGCGTCGGCGCCCGACAGCACGCCGCCCTCGGCCGCCGCGGCCGCCTTCTTGAAGCGCTCGATGCCCTTCACCAGGGTGCGGCTGAAGGAGGCCTCCTCCTCCTGCGGGTGGGTGGGTGGGGGCAAGGGAGGCGTTTGAAGGGAATGCGGCAGTGCCGATGGAGGGCGTGCGCCTTGAGAACGGCAGCTCTTGACACACGGCCCCTTGCCCCCCTCCAAAAGAAACAGACGGCCCCGACCAATACCACGGCAACACAAACCCCCACCTTGATGGTCTCGTAGATGATGTCGCGGGCCTTGACCAGCTCGGGGTACACCTCCCCAAAGTTCTTGACCACCACGTCCACCAGCTGCGCGAAGAAGCCCTCCTGTAGTGTGTGTGTTCGAGAGGAGGTGTGTATGCTTTTTTGCTCGTGCGCAGGTGGGGGGCTTCCAGCTGCCGCCGCCGCCATTACTGCCAGCGCCGGCCCGGAGGGGTCGCAGACGCCGCGAGGTGCTGCACCTCGCCTGCATGCCTTAGGGCCCCAAAAAGAGCCCCGCTCTGCCCCTCCCCCCCATCTCCCCTCGCACCTGGGCGCCCAGCTTCTCGCGGCCGTAGCGGACCGCACGGCGCAGGATGCGGCGCAGGACGTAGTCGCGGCCGTCGCTGCGCGGGGCAAAGGAAAGGGAAAGGGGAGGGTCATGCCGAGGCGCCCGCATTGAGACAGCAACAGAGTAGCCTGTGCATGAGACGCAACCGTGCGTGCAGGCAAACTAGCCCCGTTCCGCGGCCTGCTGCGTGCCCGCGGGCCCTCTTAACCACGGCCCCTAACCCCGGCCCCGCACCTGCCCGGGCGCGCGCCGTCGGCGATGGAGAAGGACAGGGTGCGGATGTGGTCGGCCACCACGCGGTACGCCATGTCCACGCCGTCGGCGTCCTCCTTGCCGATCTGGGGTGGGGTGGGGTTCGGTTGGGCCTTGGGTTTAACGCAAGACGGCCGGGCCAGGCCTTGCCGGAACCCCCTCCGCGGGCCGGCCACGCAACAAACCAGCTTGCAGTCGCTTCCTAACTGATGCCTCTAGAGGCCCGCCCACCCCACCCCACCCACCCCACCCAACCGACCGCCCACCTTGTCGGTGTACTCGCGCGCGCCGGTGATGCGGCGGATCTCGTCAAAGATGGGCATGAACAGGTCCGTCGCGTAGTTGGACAGCTTGTTCTGTTGAGGGGGCGGGGGGTTGAGGGGTGTGTTATGGGAAGTGTAAGTAAGGGCTGTTGCACGATTGGACAGCTTGGTCTGGTGCAGGCCGCCGCATAAATTGGAGGGGGTGGGGGCGTTGCAGGTCCAAGGGCGTTTCAAGCGACTGCACCCCCCCTACCCTGTGCTGCATCCTCCTATCTGTACCCCATCTGCTGTCCGCCACATCGCCAGAACAGCCCGCCGCCCGCCCAACCCCCCCTGCCCACCCCTCGCCTGCAGGATGCTGGTCACGCGCTCCAGGCCCATGCCCGTGTCGACGTGCTGCGCGGGCAGGACCTTGAGGGAGCCGTCGGGCTCGCGGTTGAACTGGATGAACACGTTGTTCCAGATCTCCAGCACGTTGGGGTCGTCTGGAGGGGTTTGCAATATTGAACGCGTTCCAAAAGGGCGTTACTTTTGGGGAGCGGCAGGCGCGGTGTGTGCTGGCATTGCGGGTGAGTGAAGCAGATCTTGCACCCCTCCAAAACAGCCAGCCCCTGGCAGGCCCAGCCACGTCGACCGCCCCCCCCCCTGGCCCTGCCCCCTTGCTGCGTACCCATGTTGACCAGGTGGGCGGCGTCGCGGCCGCCGATGCGGTCAAAGTGGATCTCGGTGCAGGGCCCGCACGGCCCCTGGTCCCCCATCTCCCAGAAGTTGTCCTTGCAGCCGAAGGGCAGGACCTGGGGACGCATGGAGGGGGGTTTGAAGCGGGCACGTACAGGCGGGCGTTGACCGCGCCTCGCGCAGCGACGCGGTGCCCCCTCGCGCAACTACAATTTTGACGCCCTGCTGCAGCCTGCGTACGCCAGCTCCCCGCCGCCGCTCGCTCCCGCAGCCGCTGGCCACTCCCTCCCCTCCTCAAACCCTGCGCACCCGCTCCTCGGGCAGGAAGCGCAGCCAGATGGTGCGGGCCTCGTCGTCGACGGGCAGGCCCTGCTTGGCGTCGCCGCCAAAGTAGGTCGCGTACAGCCGCTCCGGGGGCAGCTTGTAGACCTGGGCGCGGACAAGTGGGGGGTGCAAAGGGAGCGGTTCGCGGTTGGCGCGCCCCCAGGCGCAGGAGTGAGGCGCGGCCTGAGCCGACGCCCTTTGCCATCCACGCTCCGCCCCAAGCAACACACACGCACCCACACCCACGATTACGCAGCTGGCCACCCGATTAACCGACCAACCGACCAGCAGCGCCCACCTGCGTGAGCACCTCCCAGGCCCAGGTGACGGCCGCCTTTTGAAGTAGTCCCCGAAGCTCCCTTACCCACGCACTCAGATAACGCCACCCCGGATAAACACACACGCACACCCCACAGCCCCACCTGGGTGAGCAGCTCCCAGGCCCAGGTGATGGCCTCCTCCTTGAAGTAGTCTCCGAAGCTCCAGTTGCCCAGCATCTCGAAGAACGTGTGGTGGTACACGTCCTTGCCCACGTCGTCCAGGTCGTTGTGCTTGCCGCCTGTAATGTTTTGACGGTGTTTGGGGGGACAGGGGACAGGAGTTTCTTAAGTGCGGCGCAGGGCAGCGCAAGGGGCGTGCCACAATCTGTGAGGGCGCGCCCCATTTTCGACCGTGGTCGTGGTGCAAGTGGCGTCGCAAGGGGTGTTTGCGGGACACACTGGCGGGGGCACGCACCAGCTGCGGCTGCTCGGCAAGCCATCATGACGCCCAACCGCCGCGTGCACGAATCAGAAACGTGCATGCCAATGCAACACGGGCGCATGCGCCTCATCAACCGCACCCGCGCGGATGCACTTCTGGCTGTTGCAGGCGCGCTTGAGGCGGCCCATCTCGCTGTTGGGGTCCACCTGCGGGCGAGCGCGGGCGGGCAGGGTCGAGGGGCGACCTGTGCCGCTGCATGTGCGCTGCGGCCGGCGCAGCGCTCCCCAGCGTGCGCGGGGGGCAGGCACGTGCAGGCACGACCCCTGCTCAAATCGTCGCCCATGGCGTCGGCGCCGCTGCTGTGTCTGTTACGGCTGCTCCCCTGCGCCACACGCCTCCGCGCCAGCCATCAAGCGCACCGTGCCCAGGAACACGGGCTTGAACTGGTTCATGCCCGCGTTGGTGAACAGCAGCGTCGGGTCGTTCAGGGGCACCTGTGGTTGGCACGGGAGGAGGGGGCAATGCGCTCGCATGGACGGCTGCGTGCAGCAGGTGCAGCGGCGGAGCGCAGCGGCAGCGGCAAGCAGCGCGCGCGCATGCGCTGCAATCCTGCCGCCCCCCCCCTCCGCAGCGCCTCACCACCGCGTTCGAGGGCCAGTAGGTGTGGCCCTTGCTCTGGAAGAACTCGTTGAACGCGGCGCGGACGCGGGCGCCCGGCCATTCCGTGGTAGCAGCCATCCTGGCCTTCGAGGGGCGGTCTGCAACGCCGGCGGAGGGATGGGGATCGGGCCTGTGATCGCCTCTGTCGCCCGTTGCACCCAATCAGACGCGCCTTCGCTTGGCGCCGGCCCGCAGATCTACGTGCTGTGCTCTCCCGCGGCCGCAATCGATCGTTGTGATTGCCTGCAAGCCAGAGCACTCACGCGCTGCCGCCGGGTCGCGGGGATGGAGCGCAGGCAGCTGCTGCTGCTGGGGGAAGTGTGGGAGCAGGGCCGCCAGAGGAGGCAGCCTGTCCTCTGCAATGTGGTGCAGGAAGACCGATTGGACCGGGCGCACGCACCCCTTGGACGAACGGCGGCACACCCGGCTATTCACCGTCGCCGCTGCCGCAATGGGTGCTGTATGCAGCAGACGTCAGTGTGCACGCGTTGAAGGGACGTGCAGCATTCGGTCCGGGCGGGCTCATGCTTGACCGGGTCAAGCCAGTGGGGCCGGGCAGCAGTTGGCTCGGTCGCCAGCGCCATTGCTCCCGCTCCCAGTGGCAACAGCGAGCATCACGGCCCCCAACCTCTCAGGAAAGCGTCCGCCAGGAGGGCCTGCTGCACCCTGGGGTCGTCAGGGCAACCAAGGCAATGAGACCAAGCCCCAGCGCGACGTCAAGGAAACCCCCCTAACTACATTCTCTGAGTACTGACGATGGACGCTCGACGGCGACGGCGACGGCGACGGTCGCCTTGTAAACACAGGATCGGTGTGGTCGCTTCCGTTACTGACGATGGACGCGCCGGCAGAATATTGCCCCAATGGCAACGACCGACGGTCGGGGGCATGCAGCTTCAGGTGGGCGAGAGCCGCAGCCTGGCCGCGACGAAGCGACGTGGCGGGTGACGCCCTGCCGCAGGCGATCTCCCACGGGCCGGGACGCCCGCGAACGTTCCAAGAGACCATGTGGTTGGTAATGTGGAGGCGTACAGCTGCTAGACCATCGCGTTTCCTCCCGGAAGCACCACCGCTGCAAGCGACTCCAGCCGGAATCCAATCGCGACATTTCTCACGCCAAGCACGGTGGTTCAAGCCCCTGCAGGTGCGCAGGGCCATTGGGGTGTGACACCCCATGACGGCGGGTGTGCTAGGCTGTGCTATCATCACTTGGTTCGGGGTTCAGCGGAGGCCGGGGGGCAGGCGGAAGTCGGCCGACGCACGCTCCAGCGCGCGGCTGGCTGATGTCGGTCGCGCCGGCAACGTGCGCGCAGGCGCCATGGCATGGCTGGCCAAGGCACCCCCTTCTATAGGAACTTTGGACGACGGGCATACAGCCTCAGGCGCTGATGGGGGCTGCGAGCAGCAGCAGGCCTGCCAGCCGCCAGCACCTGGGGCTGGTGCCAGCAGCAGCGCAGCAGGCGACATGGGCCCTGCAGCAGGTGCGGCGCTGAGGGTTGCGTGCTGTGCTGCTTTAGAATGCACAGCGGCACGCTGCGTTTCTTCCTCCTCCTTCCTGCCTTGCACACCCCATCAATCCGCTCTCACGCGATTGGCCCATTGAACCACACCCGCAAACGCCGCACCCTTAGCATCCCCCTTCTCTGCCACTCCGCTCACTCTTCTCAACCCGCGTCTGCCCGCTTGCCCTTGCCACAGTCGGCACTCGGTGGCAGCGCGGCGTGTCCGCTCCGAGCGGCATCGCCGATGTCAAGGGGCTGGAAAACCCGCTCAAGCACAAAGTGTTCATCAGCTTCACTGGTCAGGACGCCGCCGCCCAGACCTTTGCGGCCTCAATCCTCGAGCCCGCCCTGCGCCGCGCTGGCCTCAACGTGTGCATCGACTACAAGACCCTCAAGCCGGGCGAGCTCTGGCGGCAGGAGCTGGAGGATCACGCAGCCAATTGCAAGGTTTTTGTGCCGGTGCTGACCGCCAAGTACGGCCGCCGCTTTTGGTGCATGCGAGAGCTCGACCTCGCACTCCATGCGCGCGCGGCGGCAGGGCGGCCCGGAGGCGACCGGCCGCACATCCTGCCTGTCTACTACGACAGCCCGAAGGACGTCATCACCGGCGGCCCGGGCCGCTCCCTAGCTGCTGACTGGAATGCCTACTGGCAGCGAGGCGACATCAAAGGTTACAAGCGGCCGGCCCAGGCAAACACCCGGAATCGAACAGGAGGGCATGGTTGCCCCACATGCCGGCGCAGCATTTGTCCCGTCACAAGGGCCGAACACACGTGGCCGACACAAGGGCCGAACACTGCTCACTCGCCTCGCTCTAACCATTAATTGCCAGCCCACACACGCGTCAACCTACAAGCCTCTCACACCAGCATGTGCCCACAATACCAACCACGCACTCCATGCGTGAATGCAGGGGGACACTTCCAGGTGGCTGGAGAACCTCCGATGCCTGCCTGATGGGCCACAGTTTATAACTCGTTGCACTTACCAAGGCCGTAGGGACACCGACGAGCTCATGGCAGCTGCTGTCGTGGCATCTGTCCAACCACAACTTCCTCTACCAATCAGTTTTGGCAAGGTCATCGGCTTTGACAAAGAAATTGAGGTTGCGCTTGTGAAGCTGCGTAAGCACGGGCGACTGTGGATTTGTGGGATAGGTGAGAGACCTCAAAAATTTTGGGAGGGTAAGGAGGTGCTTTATCCTAGGTTCCATGCTTTGATTAACACATTTTTGCACACCACGCACCAGCGCCCTCGCGCATCTTCACCGAACGCAGGTGGAGCTGGTAAAAGCACGCTGGCAAAGGCCCTGTATGACAGGGTGTGTGCCTGCTTCCGGCTGCACGCCAGTGTGGAGCTGGGCCAAAACGACGGGAAAGACCAGATCCAGGAGCATGTGAAGGATGCCCTTGCTGCGCTAGACAGCCCGGCTCAACCGGGTGCCTCCCTTTCCCAGCTAACAGCGCAGCTGCGCAAGTGTGTGAGCAAAAACAGGGTGCTGCTGGTGATTGACAACATATGGACAACGGACCAAGTAAACGCGCTGCTACCAACCGACTTGAGCGAGGGCAGCTGGGTCATTGCGACAAGCCGGCCAACCGTCTATTCAAACGTTGATACGGAGGCACGCAAAGTGAGTGTCATGGGGTGTTGACAAAAGCGGGCGCAGCAGGCGCACGTTTGCTCGTGCGTGTCAGCGTGGAGGGCAGCCACTTGGGGCAGCATTGTGGGCCCCTGCCAAACGTGCCCCTAAAGTTTGGCAGGCCCCAACACACGCGGTGCACGTCTTCCTCCCTTTCACTCACATTGCCAGGCTCTTGAGTTGATGCGTCAGTTTCCCCTAGCGGGCATCAATAGCAGTAAAAAACAGAAAGAGCTGCTTCGCTATGCTGCTCACCTCGACCTGGAAACTGGCCCTGCGGAAGAGTTGAAGACGCTGGAGGATGACATTGTCAAGGCAGCTGCAGGCCTTCCGCTGGCGCTAGTGCTCGCGGGCGCCGCGCTGTGGGACAAGACGGACAGAAAGGACTGGCAGGTGACAAGTGGCTGGTTGGCTTTTAGGGTCTAGTGTCCGGGATGCGCTTCATTCTGCGCCTGGGGACGACCGCCGGCAGCTGCGCCGACCGCACACCACTTGGAGGGGGTGGCGGCGGTTGCGAGCCGCCCAGCGTCGGCGGTGGCAGGGGCGGCATGCCTCTGCCCAGCGGCCGCGCCTCTGGTCGTGCCAAGTCCGGGAGCGTAGATAGCGCCGTTTGGCCATGGTGGGGTCAGACTCCCCAATTGTGCAATTGGTGGCCGCGCCGTCATTGCTGCTTGGGGCTTATCTGATGTGTTGTGTGGCACTTGCGCCTCCCATAAATGATGCCCCCAACATGCCCATGCATTCCCTCTTTGTTGTGTCTGACGAGAGTTGTGGCGGCAGGATAGCTAAGAAAGGGATGGATTCATTTTATGCCCCGAACCCTTCAATCGGCCATGCATCAATAGGCTGTGGGACGCGCGCCGCTGAAAGGAAAGGCTTTCAATGACGGCAAAGACCGCCCGGCGGCCCCCTGAATTTACAGCTGCGCACCCACAAGCATGTTCACGCGTGCCCTCACACATCCACTCCTCAACGTGCCAAGCACACGCTCACGCACAATACCCGTGCCGTGCTGTGCCCCTTGATTGCCCCAACAGGTCGTGCAGGACGCGCTGCAGCAAGGGGACGCCCTCAACGATAGTGACAAGCGCCTAGAGGGCATCGTCGCGCTCAGCATTGACGGCCTCGATGCCAAGGCCACCAGCATGTTCTTTGATGTTGCCGCCGTCTTTGGGGACACGTCTTTCAACTGGGATGAGGTGCTCGCCTTTTGGCAGGCGTGGCATGGGAGCGCCGCCAAGACCTGCTTCGAGCTCCTGGAGAATCGCAGCCTTGTGGAGCGGCGGAACGACGGAATATGGATGCATGACATTCTTGCAGCCGTGGCACGCCGCATGCTCACAAACCCAAAGGAGACGGGCCTGTACGGGACGCGGCGCTGGGTGGAGGGTGGCGTTCTTGTGTGTGAGGTGAGCCCTTCACCACCGTGAGGTTGGGCACGAGGAATTGCTACTGATTTGGGCGGGGAGAGCGCGCGGTTTCCCTTTCTCAGTGTGACTGGCTCTTGATCGAGGGAGCGCAGCAACTTTTTAATTGCACAACCACCCTGTTAATGTTTGAAGTTGCCAATCACGCATGCCCCCTCCAACGTGTGCCCCCTCCCATTACTGGCCTCAAACGCCGAACTCCCTTAAGAAGGACACGGCAGCCAAGCTGCCGCCGCTGCTCATCGATCTACGGGGCCTCGATTCCTCCGTGCGCATCAAGAACGTGTCGGAGCTACGCCTGCTAGTGGAGGGCGAGCGGTCCGGGCGCTTGGACAACAGCTCCTGCAAGCAATGGCCCAAAGGCCTGCTCTGGCTGGAAGCATGCGGAGGGAGCGCCGAGCGTGCCCTGAAGTTGTGCAAGGCCAGCCGCGGCTTGGTTGTGGTATCGCTCGAGGGTGTGCAGGTGCGCAAGGGCAGTGCATGCGAGTCACAGGTATCGGCCATATGGTCAACCTTTGTCTCTTCAAGCCACCAACCTATGATCACCACGCTGTTCGCAGGCACGGCACTCACCGGGTCACACGCTGCGCATGCTCTATCGTTTGCTTGGACGAACGTCGCTGCTCGAGGGGATCTGCCGCCTTAAGGCGTTGCACATGCTCAAGTTGGTTGGTTGCTCATCGGCCGCGTTGCTGCCCAATTGCATCGGAGGCCTGACTGCGCTGCAAAAGCTCAACCTTGAGGGCTGCGCATTGCTGGTGTCGCTGCCCGAGGGCATCAGCGGCCTGTCGGTGCTGCAAACGCTCAACCTGGAATACTGCAAGTCGTTGAGGTCGCTGCCTGAGGGCATCAGCGGCATGTTGGCGCTGCTAAAGCTCAACCTATCTCACTGCACTTCGCTAGCATCGCTGCCGGATGGCATCAGTGGCTTGGCGGTGCTGCAAGAGCTCAACCTAAGTAGCTGCTCAAAGCTGGCATCGCTGCCCGAGGGCATCAGCGGCCTGGCGGCGCTACACCAGCTCAACCTGGACTACTGCACATCGCTGTGGTACCTACCCCGCGGCATCAGTGGCCTGGTGGAGCTGCACGAGCTCAGCCTAATTGGCTGCGCGTCGCTATCGTCCTTGCCTAAGGGCATCAGCAGCCTGGCGGCGCTACGAAAGCTCGACCTGCAATGCTGCACATTGTTGAGGTCGCTACCCAACGGCATCCGCGGCCTGGTGGCGCTGCAAGGGCTCTATCTCATCGGCTGCCTGTCTCTGGCGTCCCTGCCCAGGGCCATCAGCGGCCAAGTGGCGCTCGAACGGCTCAGCTTGGACGAGTGCACATCGCTGGCATCGCTGCGCAATGGCATCAGCGGCCTGTCGGCACTGCGACGGCTGAGCCTGAAGGGCTGCTCAAAGCTGGCATCGCTGCCCAAGGGCACTAGCAGCCTATCGGCGCTAGAACGGCTCAACCTCAGGGGATGCACATCCTTGGTGTCTCTACGGGGCATCAGCGGCCTGGCGGCGCTTCAACGGCTCAACTTGAAGGGGTGCTCATCGCTGAAATCGCTGCCCGAGGGCATCAGCCGGCTGGGTGCGCTGCAAATGCTCAACCTGGAGGGCTGTGCATCGCTGACGCAGCTGCCAGCGAGCTGGGCCAGCCCTCCAGCTCCCGCTGTTCTCCAGAGGTGCTGGGAGAGGTTTAACGCAAGTCGGCCATCAGGTAAGCTAGGGCCGACTGGCCTCGCCTTGATGCGGCGGGTGAATATGGCCATGCATGTGTGTGGCCGGCTGTGTGAATGCCCATAGCTTTTGGTTGCAGTCTGGAGACGTTCAACCCTCCCCTCCAACCCCCTCAATCCCGCTTCATGCATTTGCAGGTGCAACTAAAGCGAGGTCGGCGGGGTGCGCGGATGGAGACAGCAGCTAATACTTTCACTTTCTGCATGCTCAGGGTGCAACGCCTCAACCAAGCCCTGAAACCTCAGTAACACCCCTTTTCCTGCCATGATGATAGACAGAGTCTTTTTGCACGCCTTAATACAGCGGGGGGCGGCCGGTTTTACAGAGATCCCCCAGTAATCATGCAAGATCAGGTCGCTAGGTGCGGCTGCATGCAAAAACGCCGCAGCAGGGTCGCGAGCGGGTGGCAGTTCCAGCGCAAATGCGTGAAGGCATGATTGGTGGCATGGAAGAGGGACTCAGGAGTCAGCAATGCACGAGAGGGAGGGCATGCGCCAAGTATGGCACAGGCCGGCCAGTAAGGGGGCCTGGGTGCAAACTCGCCGCTGCCGCCCGCAGCCTTCACCCCCGCTGCGCCGCCGCCCGCGATGCGGGCCGCCCGCTCCGCGCCGCCGCCGCGC
>VIYE01000145.1:0-10897 GCA_008037345.1 Messastrum gracile | reverse complement strand
TCCGCCGTCGGGCGCCGCTGCTGCTGCTGCTCCTGCCGCTGCTGCTGCTGCGCCTGCCGCTGCTGCTGCTGCGCCTGCCGCTGCTGGTGACGTGGCCGGGTCGGCGCCGCCGACTGCCCGGGGCTTGGGTGTCACCTTGACCAGGATGTTTGAGATGCCGCCTGAGATTTTCGAAAACTGCCCGGGCCGCCGGTGGGGTGGTGGGGTTGGGGAGAAGTGGGGCGGGAGGGTAAGAACTGGGACACGACAGGATGTCGGCCTGCGCGCCAGGCGTGCTGGGTTGATTGCAAGCCCCCCCGCAGGGTGTGGGGACCTGCAACTGAGTTTGTGGGGCCCCACCCACCAGGGTGGCAGTGCGTGCGCACAATTGTTGGTGCGCCCCATCCATCGCGCAGCTGTGCCAGCACAGCTGCGCGAGTGTTTGCAGTGGGGCGGCGGGCGGACCGCTGCACCGGGCGGACCGCCGCGCCCCACTCCCCAGCTCCTCCCCTACCCACCCTACCCCACCTCCACGTCTTCAAACGATGCTCCCCATCCCAGAGCCTCGTTGCACAGGCCCAGGATGGCCCTGTGGGCGGCCTCCTCGCCGTCGGCAAGGCTGACCGTGGCCCGCAGCGACACCGGTCCTGGTGGCATCCTATAGATGCCTTCTATCCTCGATTGCTGCCGGCCGCCCAAAAGCCCGCGGTGAGCGTGATCACGGTGTTGAACACGGCTGGATGTAGGTATGACTTGGATCAAGACACTTGTGGATGCTCCAATGAGGCCTGACCCACGAGCGCTGCTGCCTTCTGGGCTCACGCGCGCGTGCCGCCGCCCGCACGTCACTCGGGCCATGTGCCGCTGGTGACCCCGGAGTGGGCGTCGGGCCCTGGGCTCGCCTGCCCAAAGGTTTGTGTGGTAGCAATTGTGACAGGTGGCGGCGGCGGGCTGCTGATGGTCCAAGCAAAGGACTGTCATGCCTCGGGCGCCACCAGATAGAGGTCCGTTACAAGTGCGGTTCTGATCGTATGAGTTGAGTGATGGTGCATGGGCGCGACACAACAACAGACGGCTGGGCAGGCATGGAAGGCAGGCGGGCAGCTCTTGTATGTGATACGGATGTGCTTGGGTGGGCGCATGGAGTAAAAGCGGGCGCATGGAGTGAAAGCCAAAGCGCGGCCCTTCTTGTGTGTGTGTACGAGGCAGCCGCGTAAAACTCGTGATACAGTGGCTGCCAGCGCAGCCAAAGCGCGCCTGGGGACATGCATGGGGCACGGGGTCACAGTGTTTAGGAGCCAAGACGGCCAGCAGCCAGGGGCTGTGCGGGTTCAGGAGGTGGTGGACGATCAAGGTTCCTTTTGGGTGGGCGCCGGCGGGCGACGCTGTGTGTTTGTGTGTGTGTGTGTGTGTGTGTGTGTGTGTGTGTGTGTGTGTGTGTGTGGCAACGCAGGATGGTGCGGGTTGTGGGGGGCCCGTGGCAGCCCCACGCACTGGAAGCGTGGGGCTGGCGGAGGTCCGAGGGGACTTATGCGGGCCTTCTTAGGAGGCGTTGCTTGGAATGATGGTGTGTAACGCGCGGTGGGGGCCGCTGTTGCAGCAGCCTCCAGCGAGAACACCGCGCGACCGCCGCCGCCAATGGCGCCGGCAGGTTTAGCCACCGGCGGCAACGGCGACGGCAACCCGCCTGCTCCCCGAGCAGGCCAAGGCGATGCCCATAGGGTACGTAAAAAAAGCGTTTATGTGCCCTTTGGGTTTAGGCGCCCCGCTTGCGGCCAGCCAGTGGCCGCGCGGGTTCAGAGGGGTGGGACGGGCGGGGTCGCGCGCGGGCGCGGGCGCACTGCGCCTGGAAGACACAGGTTGAGAGGGGCACTGAAATCCCTTGCCGTCGGCGGCGCGTTGGAATGGGGGTGAGAAAACCCCGGTGGGTCCGTCATGGATCTCTGCATGGCGGTGGAGGCGCCGTTATGCCGTGCCAACCCGAAAGGGCCATGCAACCGCCCAGGTGATCCCTGCTTTGGCAAGCAAAGTGAAGCACGCCCAAGCAAGCAAGTGCAAAAAAGGGTCTGCCGCGTAAGAAAAAGCGCGAGTCCGTCCCCAACGATGCCTGGCAAGAGGCACAGCACCCGCAAGCGTGCCTGGTGCCAAACACAAGCCGCAAGGGCGGCAGGGGAATCGAGCCGCAGTGCGTGGTTCCCACGCGGGCGCTCCAGTGTCAGAGTGGTTAGTCATCCACACCCAGCTGTGCATGGTAGTGGGCGCTGGCCGTCAGGCCCAGCACAGACCCGCCCGGCCTGCGGCGGGGCGCGTGCGCTGCCAGCGCGCGCCGCATGCTGGCCACCGTAGCGGGCAGGGCGCGCTCGGCGCCGCCGGCGCGGAAGCGCGAGTCCTTGAAGAGCCATCCCAGCAGGCCGTCCTGCACCTCGAACTCTGAGTCATCGCCGACGTAGACGCCCTTGGTCACCAGGCGGGACACATCGGCTGGGGTCCACGACAGCGTCTGCGGTGGATGTGTGCGTGTAAGGTGGAGGCGGCGCCATCAGGCGGTCAGGGAGGGAGGCGATCCGGGAACAGAGCCTGTGGCAGGCGTGCAGCAGGCGCCGGGGCGCGCCGGTGCCCCTCTTGTGGAAGCTGCTGCGGCGCTTGCATGTAGAGACAGCTGCTGTTAATTGGCAGCAGGCGGGGCAGCCGTGTTGGCGCAAACGAGCAGCCGGGTGCTCTCCTCAAGGACAGCTGCCGGCGCCGCAACGGGCGCACGGCGCTGGCGGCGCCAGCAGCAGCGCTCTCCTGCCGCACGCGTGCGCCTTGCCCCTCCCCTCGGTCACTCACCTGGCCGAGGACGCCGTGCATGTCATCCACCTCTCCAAGAAGCTTGACGTTCAAATCGAGGCTGCGGGGGGCGCGGGGGAAGCGGCGAGCGGCGGCACAGGGTTGGGCGTGAGGGTTCAGGGGACCGCTGGCCCACGTTGACAGGGACAAGGGGCAGAGTAACCAAGGGGCGGGAGGGCGGCTCTTTTGCAAGCCAAACGACAGCCACTGCTTGGGGCAAGGAGCTTGTACAGAAGGCACAGAAGTCTACAACGAGGCGAGGGGCAACAGGTAAGGTCTGTGCTGCCACATGTATGGAGCACCACAGGGCGAGGCCATGCTGCTGCATCCAGCTTGTCCATGGGCCAAACCCCTCTCGCATTGGGCGCAAAGAGCAGCGGCTCACTGGATCTCGTCTTCCGTCTCCTTTGCGATCGTGAACTCCATCAGAGGCGTCTTCACAACGATCACGGGGCCTGGCAGGTGGGGACGAGGGACGGGCGATGACATGCTGGTTGCGTCAACACATTTGCGTGCGGATGTGCAACTTGTTACTCCCCTGGCCCGCGGCTAGTGCGTGGAGAAACCACGCGCGCAAACAAGAGGCAAGCTCAGGGCTGCCACCAGAAAAGCAGTCGACTGCACCACTTTCGCCACACCCCAGCCCATGCCGGCCAGCCCTCTGCCGCGAGGCCACGCACGCACCGTCGCGCGCGTCGCCCTTGTGCACGGCAGTCTTAGGTGGGAAGTAGACCACTACACCGTCGGGCAGGCCCTCAACGGCCTTGCCGCTGTACAGGAGTTCGTCCGCGTGGACGCCGTTGACCTGGGGGTTGGGGAGATAGAGCCCCGGATGCAATGCAAAAGCTTGAGTAGAGGGCAAGTCAGGCGGACGCGGGCGCCTGCGCGCCAGCCGGGCTGAATCGGTTGCGGTTGCGGCGCGGCAACTGTCGTCGCAGCCAAGAGAGCCGCAACGGAGTGCAGCCACCGGCGTGCCCTGCCGCTGCTGCCCTGAAGGGACCCATCACCAGCCCTCTGAAAATCCCAGAGGCTCCTGCAGGGGGTGTTGCACGCCTGCTGCGCCACCCGAGGCCAGGCCCTCGCACCTCTATATGCAGGAACACGTCCTCGTTGGGCAGGTTGGCGCGCTTGAACCTCTTGGGCGTGCCGTCGGCCTCCAACTCTTGCGTCAGGACGACTTGGTGAGGCGCGTCGATGTCCAGGCGGGTCGACAGGGTGAGCACGTCGCGGTAGCGGATGCCAAAGCCCGTCATCCAGGTGCTGCTGTTCCAGCCCACGTGCTGGGGGTTGATGTTCCCAAACGCGGCGTTGACCTGGCAAGGTGGGCGAGCAGGGCGTTGACCGAATGGGGCCAGAGGGAGAGGCGCGTGAGTGGCGGCCACGGGCCGAGAAACGAGCGCCCGGGGCTAGCCGGGCCTCGCCCGCGTCGGCGGGCCGGCCGCTGGCGCAGCGCAGCTGCGGGCAGGAGCACGCACAGCAGCCGCAAGACATCTGTTGTTGCACCCTGCTGCTCCACAGCTTTCAGGGTCGCGTGCAATGCATGGTCAACGGCACTTCTCTGGGAGAGCCGCGCCATCCCTGGGGTGGTGGAAGGGCTCTTCCCCTGTTTACCTGGTGCTCACGCTCAGAGATGAGGGCGAAAATGGCGTCATCGTAGCCGTTGAACAGGAACCGTGTGCCGTCAAAGCCCCTGCAGGGTCAGCGTGCGCCCAAGCGGCGGGGCAGGCGGCGCACGGGTTCAGCAAAATGGGGTGGGTGTGATCTGCTGATGCGTTGCGTGTCACCGGGTGCTGTTCCTAAGTTGCCTCGTCTTGCTCACCCCTGTCCGAGGCCCCGCTCTTCCTGACTGTGTGTCGTGCATGCACTCGGCCCCATTCGCCATGCGCCCCGAGCGTCCGCCCCTGTTGCTCACGTGAAGTGCGGGTCGGCGACAATATTGCCCTGGGCATTGCAGAGCAGCCCGCAGTTGAGCGGGTAGGAGACTGGGCAGAAGGGGTTGCCTTGGGTCGCCGTCGGGATGGCAGGGCAGTCCGGCTTGGTAGCGCCGGTGCCGCAGCAGGCTTGAGGGTCCTGGTAGCACTGATCCACCCGCGTCTCGTCGGCAACAATCCTAAGGGGGGTGATGTGTGAGCAAAACCAGAGTTGCAGGGTGGACATGTGGCTCAAGGGGCGACCGAGAGGGAAGCAGAGGCGCCTGAACCAGATGCAGGCTTGACGGGCAGGCGCTGAGCCCGACCAGCCGCGTCGGCCAGCTCAGGCCAGAGCCCTGCGGACTGAAGCAAGGGCAAAGCCTGCAACGCCCCTGATTGCATGCCGGTGAGCCTCGAGACCGTGAGGCATTCTCACCAATAATAGGTGCAGCCGGTCACTGCGGCGCATTTGGCCTGGCAGGAGGCGCAGCCCGTGAAGGTGGTGGATGTGTCTGTGGACAGAAGCGAGCCGGCGGCAGAGTACCTGCGTACGCAGCGGGGTGCGCGCGTGGATACGTTTATGGGTTTAGTAGGGTGAAGGAGCACACCGTGGCGTGCGCCCATGAGCGCGCCCGGCGTTCACACGCTGTGCATGCACGCACGATAGATAGATAGGTTACTCATGCACGCACGGCTTCGGCCACATGCGCCCCAGACAGGACTGATGGCAGCACACGCCGAGAGCGGACAAAGAGCAGGGCTCTGGCCGGCAGGCAGGCAGGCAGGCAAGCAGGCAAGCAGGCAAGCAGGCAAGCAGGCAAGCAGGCAAGCAGGCAAGCAGGCAAGCAGGCAGACGCATGTCAGTCAGGCAGCGTCCGGGTCCGCTGGCTGCACAGCCCACGCACATGCGGCACTGCCCGTAGGTCACGGCGGGGGCAGTCGAGGCGTACTGCGTCGTGGGTGGCAGTGCGACAAGGGTGAGGGGGCTTTGGAATGCAGTGCAAAGCCCAAGCAAAGCGCTACCGCGTGCTTGGGACCGCTCAAGGGTTTGCAGAAGCCAGGCGCGCACCAGCTCGGGCTGTCGTCATCTCACGCGGCCCTGCCATGCCGACACACCCAGCTGCAGCCCCTCCCGTGACTCACGCTTTGAATGGTGGTCTGCACCCATGTGCGGAAGTTGACCAGCTTGTTGAAGCCGGGTGGCCAATACGCGTGCAGGCCGCAATTCCCGGGAATCCTGCGGAGCGGGCACACAAACAGGCGGGGGAGCAAACAGGGCAACGTTGATGCGCGCAACCAGCACCTAGAGGGGTACGAAGAGGGAGACGGAGACTCGAGCCTTTCCCGTCATGGGCCTGCCGACAGGCCTTGCCGGCACGACAGTCCTCACAGCCGGGCTGGCGGCGCCTGCTGGCTGCTCACCATGATGTCACCCCGGCAATCCTGTCGTCCAGGAAGCTTCCCGAGTTGACGGGGTCGGAGGACTGCTTTTTATTGAATATCAGGGGGCCCCCGCTGTCACCTGCAGGCCGGCGGTGGTGTGCGTGAGCGTGCCAGGTTGAGTGCAAAGTGGCCTGTCCGCGGCTTGGGGCCAGGGAGTGTTTGCATGTTTGCCAAGCACGCATGGCATGATCGGCTTGGTCTTGCAAGCATTCAGCGTGCATGCCAACACGATGATCCCCACCTGGGCACGTGGACTGGTAAGGCGGGGTCTGAAGGGCTGTCGGGTCGGCCGGCTGAGATCCAGCGCTGCAAATGGTGAGCGCGTGGCAGCCAGCAGGGGTCGGGGCGGGTGGGCGGGGTCAGCGAGGCCGGGCCCTTTTCCTCTGTCGGGCTGTGCAAGGTGCTAGTCCTGAACCTAAAATGTCCCTCCGTAGTGGCCAACAGTCATGCACCCAGGTGTTCCGCAGGGTGCAACTGGCTGCAGGCTGTACTTGCAAGGGCCGCCCCCGCCAGCTGTCAACTCCAGCCACGGGCAGCTCAGCAGGGGCAAAACGCAGGCCGCTGGCGCGCGGCGCATGCGGAGGCCAGGAGCCAAGCCTGTCTGAATGGCGCGCCTCCGCCACCAGTGCCTGCGCCCGCCCCCCCCCCCCACCGCCCGCCCGCGCGCCCGCTCACCAAATCATGCTGTTGGGGTCGAACCAAGGGTACGACGGCGCGCAGGCGTTGTTCTTGTCGTATTTTGCAATGCCGACCTGCAGGACCGCAGGCCGCGCCCCGTTCATGCCGTTGGCGTCGGCGTTCTGACTGGTTGTGCCCCAACCCGTCATCATCCACATGTAGTCAGCGGCGGCGGTGACCTCTG
This sequence comes from Messastrum gracile, assembly GCA_008037345.1. NCBI lineage: Eukaryota > Viridiplantae > Chlorophyta > Chlorophyceae > Sphaeropleales > Selenastraceae > Messastrum > Messastrum gracile. The sequence continues at coordinate 3,874 of VIYE01000145.1, read as the reverse complement.
CGGACGGGGGGGTCCACGAAAAGGCCGGCCGGGGCGGCGGCAGTTGGCGGTTGTGGTGGGGGGTGGTCGGAAATACTGGCGCGTGGGCTTGGACCCCGTGAGACAAAGGGGCACCAGCCAAGCAAGGCCACATGTGGTGCAGCTGGCCGCCCGAACCTGGGTGCACCGCGCAGCTGGGCCGTGCAGGCGGGCCCCACAACCGCGAGCGTGCCGCGGGCTGACGCTTTTGCGCTGCTGCGGGCGCACGCGCACGGCTGCTGGTGAGCACTCGGGCTCTTTGCCACCGCAATTGCAGTGCCGCCTGCGTACCGGCCGACGTCGCCATGACCGCGACGCGAACGGTGTCGCTGAGCACGACGTTGTTGTTCAGCAGCACCACCGCCACGTCGTTGGCTATGGTGGTGGGGTTATAGGCGGGGTGCGCCACAAAGGCCCGGACCGTCATGCCCTTGCCAGACGAGATGTCTGTGGCGTAGTCGGAGTAGTAGCCTGGGGGGCGCGCAGGAGTGACGCGCGTGGGGGCGGGGGTGACTTAAGGAGCAATGCGCAGGCGCTCGCCGCAAACGCATGCATGCAGAGGCAGGGTTGCTGGTGGTTGTGGAGGTGGTGGTGGATCAGTGCACAGCGCTGCGTGGCGGCACACTGCATGATGAAAGCAGCCCCCATGCCCGCGTCAAGCGACCCCAGACGCGGCCGTCTGCGGGCGCGGTGCGCACTCAGAAGGGACCGGGCTCCGGGAATTCGCAGTGTCGGCCTGCGTCAGCCTGGCGGGCACAGCCCAGCCCCAGCAGACGTGCCGAGCTGCGCCGCGCTGCGCTCGCTCACCGGCATACACGGCCGTAGGGTAATACCCCGGCTTTGTCAACAAGAGCGTGTAGCCCGCCCGCACAACGCAGCTGGGAGTGCGGCCGGCAGGGGCGGGAGCGGCGGGGGAAAGGGGTTGGGGGGTCACGGCGGCGCAGAGGGTGGGAGGTGGAGGGCTGCCGGCAGGAAAGTCACATGTGGGAAGCGCCCATGTGGCCGCTGGATTGGCCAAAGCCAAGGCCGTGGGGTTCAAGCAGCGCGCAAAGGCCCCAGCCTGTTGCACCCACCCGCCCCCCCATCGCCCCTGAACCCCAACCCTACGCAAACCGCCCCCTTCCCCCCGGCCCCGTGTGACTCACTGCGCCGCCGTGAGCATGACGTCTTCGCGGATGAGCGTGCCCCCGCACAGCGTAAGGCTCAGCGCGCCGGTGCCATCTTGCCACAGAGCATAGAGCCCCAACTGGTACTTGAAGCTGTGGGTGGACGTGGTGGGACGGGGCGCCGGGGATGGGGCGCAGTGCCCACGTGCAGAGGCGGCAGGCTGGAAGCCGGCCGAGCGCAGGGCAGGGGGTTCTGGGCGGGCGAGGGTAGGCACGCGCGGGCACGGGCCCAGGCGGAAGCACGCCTCCCTGCACAACCTCGGCCGCTCGCCCAACGGCCCGGGGCCAGCGGGTGTTTGCACAACGTGATCGCTGGTGATCGGGGCCCCAACGCAGCCGTCCATGCATGGATGCGGGCAGGCTTCCGCCCCACACTGGGTCTGGGCCACGGCCTGGAAGGCAGTCAGGGCGCGCGCACCGGGTGGAGGGCGCGTTGACGCCGCCCACGATGGAGGGCTCCACGGTCACGGCGGGCGGCGTCTGGAGGAGCGCGCGGGCGAAGAGGGCGCCCGTGCGGAGGGGCACAGCCGCGGGGACGGGGCCCCCCGGCGGTGGCGCCGGCGTCACGAACGGCTGGCCAAAGGGAGCGGCGTGAACCCCCGCGGCGCACGTCAAAAGAAGGAGCGTCGCGGCGGCCGCGACCAGCGGCGCGAAGCCCGCCGGCGGCCGGGTCTTCTTCTGGTGCTGCATCAGGGCGTGCGGGGCGTTTGCCGGCTAGCTTGTCGGCGGCCAAGCGACAGCCGGGAACGCCGGCGTCGAGCGCTGGACGGACGGCCCCACGCCGCGTCGGCGCGCCACAGGCGCTTGCGCCGCTCCACGGCAGTGGCGCCAAGCGCTCTGATGCTGGCTGATCCTAAAGGAGGGCTAGGCCCAAGCGCTTGGCAGCGGGCGGAACACGAACTCTTCCACGTGCCTTCGTGGGTGGCTGGAAGGACGTTTAACTAGTTCAGGCATTCCCTTGGAGCACGTTCCGAAAGGTCCGACGAAGAAGTCACCTGCGTGCCAGTGGCTGCGGGTGGTCGCGGGAGTGACTGCCCCGTTCGGCCAGGACCCGTTCTTGTCGCTCTGCAGGGGCACGCTGATAACAGCGAGCGATGAAGGAACCATGGCAGTGGCCCCTGGGTCGCAGCAACGGGGCGGCAGGCCGGCGATCGCACCAGCCATCAAAACGCGACCGCCGCCGCCGCTCACGCCGCCGCTCGCTGCTATGTGGATGCTCGATCGCACGCCTGGTGTTACACTGAACGGCACCGCAGCAGTGTTTCAGCTGGGAGCGCTAGGGCGCAGGGCAGGAGCAATTGTGGGAGGGCGGAGGGGCGTGGCTCGGTCAAGAACGCCCATCGGCAGTTGGAGGGCGGACTGGCACGGGGAGATGGGCGCTTCCCGCGGAACGCCGCTCATATCATGCATTCGTCGCTTCAGCTCTTCGATTAAGCCCCTCTCATGCATTCGTTCCGCGTTTCGCAGCCCTGCGCTGCACCAAGCCGCGTTGGCGCGCACGAGGGCCGCCGCCGCTGCTGGGTCTTGCAGCAGCCACAGGCCGCAGCAGCCGCCGCCGCCGCACTCGCAACGCAGCTGCAGAACCCGTTTTTGGCCCGCCGCGGGCCTTTAGGTTGCGGCGTTCCTAGCGCTGGCCTGCTCCACCACGACAGAGGCGGGCAGCGCCTTGGAGCCCTGCGGGGGAGCGGGGAGAGGCCGAATGCTGGGGTCAGGCAAGGCGCAGGGCTGCCAGCACGGCCAGAACCGCCAGCAGCCCTGCTTGCCTGCTCAAGCGACCGCCGCAAGCGAGCGTGCCTTGGGCGGTGCTTGAAGCACGCACCAAAAACGGCCCTGGCAGCCCACGCGCGCGCATGAGAAACCACAACACAGGCATCAGCTCAAACACCGGCTTCACGCCAGCCCCCAGGCCCTTGCCAAGGCCCCCACCTGCACGACGACGCCGCCGACGCCCATCCAAGCGGCCACCTCGTCCGCGAGCGCCTGCACGCTCTCCGCCGCCGCGCCGGACCCGGACTGCGGCGCGCGCGGCCCGGGGGAAACATGGGGCGGGGGGAAGGTCGGCGCAGGGCGCAGGGGCCACGTGCTGCTCCCAAGCCAGCTGGCGGAAAGAAAGGCCGTCCCGCCATGCCCGGCCCGGGCAGGGGCGCGAGCAACAGCTGTTCGGCCTTTTGGAATGTTGTGGGCCCTTACAAGTCAGGGGCCGGCCCTTGCATCGCAAGGCCAGCCCGCTCCTCCCCTCCTAAAGCGGCGGCCCTGCGCACCTCGCCGCCGATCATGTCTGCAAAGGAGGCCACCCCCTTTTGGAGGTCCTCCAGCTGGCTCGACGCCGTTGGGATGCCCGCCTGCTGCGCCAGCCCGGCCAGGCGGCCTGCGGAGGGGCGGGGTTTGGGGCAGCACCGGGGGAGGTTGGGGGGCGAGCGGGGCGAGCGGGGCGAGCGGGGCGGGAGGCGGGAGGCGCGAAGGGCGGGGTCGTTCAGGTGCGTTGGGCTAAATTATGCTGGGCGCAGGCGGGACACCAGGCCTCGTTCCGAGCTCGGGGCACACGGCGGCGGCAGCGGGACCGCTGGTGAGGGCCCACCGCGCCGCAAACGGCGACAAGCAAGGCAGCGCGAGCAGGCACCGCCACGGGCCGTGCGGCGGCAAGGAGGGCGCGCCGATGGCCGGCCCAGCGCGATGGCGGAGCGCGTGGC
>VIYE01000144.1:0-10914 GCA_008037345.1 Messastrum gracile | reverse complement strand
GCGCGGCTGGGGGCCGCCCTGCCGCCGGCGGCAAGCCCCGCTGCTGTGCAGCAGCAGCAGGGCTGCGCCGTGCTGGGCGCGCACCCGCCCATGGCGCTCGCAGGGCTCGCAGCGCAGCTGGCGGTGCTGTGAAGCGCCCGCGCTCTGCGCGGCTCGCCGGAATGCGTGTGTGGGACTGCTGGCCAGCTGCTTTTTGGCGCCTTCCCCGTGGGCAACCACCCATGGCCCCTATACACGTGTGTGCGCCATGCATTCCGGTCCCGCAAGTGATGCTGCGTGTAACTGTCTTATAAAAATCTCGAAGCAGAGGGGAGGGGGCTTGCTGTGGCATCAGAATGGTGCTGTGGGGCCGCGGGGGGAACCGCACATGGTGAGGGGGGGTTGTCAGGGGCGCATGTGCGCGCTCACACACACGACAACAAACGCCGCTGCCAGGCCAGAGCAGGCGTGTACGGTTCTTCATTCTTGTGGGCAGCGCATGCGCTTTTGCGCGCGGGATTTGGACAAACGAGGGGCGGCCAGCCATGGACATGGCGTGGCGCGGCACCCCGAAGGCGTTGACCGGTCAAACTTTGGGGCTCCCCAGCAGCGCCCCAAGTCCGTGGAGCTCCTTCTTCGTGCATTAAATGCCGAAAAACACCCTCATGCTCAACTTCAGATGCGCAGGCAGGCCGCGGAGGCCACAAAATCGAACCGTCGGGAATGAAATGGTTTAAATCCGCCTGGAGTGACCATGACAGCGGGTTCTACAGCGCGAATTATCGTTGGGAGACACGCAAGCACTGATTGGTCTGCATACGATTGCGCACAGTGAGTTGCTCCGAAACCATCTTCCGGCTGTGTGGCCATTCCGTGAGCGGTCAATCCTCGTCCCACGACACAGTCATGCAGCCAAACGCCCTGGCCATGCGTGCGGCGGCCACCTCGCTGTGCCTGCGAGGCGTCCGGCCGCTGCCAGCGCGCCGCCAAGTGGTGATGCCGGCAGTCCCGTCGGCCGCCCCTGTCCGTGGTGGTCAGCCTGACAAGCCTCGGGCCCGAACCAGCCATGTGCGCGCAATCGTCGCCGCCGCCGCCGGCGACGCTTCCTCGCCCGGCGGTGCCTCCCGTCCCAACAACAGCTGGACGCGCACGAAGCTCTACGATTACGTGAAGGCCAGGGAGCGCGGCCACAGCAAGGACCTCAAGGCGCAGCTGCTGGTGCGCAGCAGGCGGCTTGATGGGGTTGTGCGGGCAGGGTCACCAGCAAAGCAGGGTACAGCTCTGGAAGTGCGCGGTCGGCCTCCAGTGGATGCAAGCTCCGAGTTGACCCAACCCCCACCACAAGGCGAGCCTGATGCTGAGGGGATAGCTCCTGCCCAACCCTCCTGTTACCAACACCTCAGGTACGCGCCCAGCAGCTGTGGGACCACGAGCACCGGTCGTCCACCGGCGACAGCAGGACTGGCAGCGCTGGCCCCAACAGCGCGCCCAAGGGACCCTCGCACAGCCGCGGGGCGGCAGCGGTCGCGAGCCTGGCGCTGCTGCCGCCGGTCGACGCGGCCGCTGCCGCCGCCCTAGACCGCCCCGCACCGCCGCTGCCGGGGCCGCCCGAGCTGGGGCAGCTGGCGCCGCCGATGCCCTGGGCGCCGCAGGCTTCTTCCCCTGTTGAGCCGCTGGACCTCACCGACGAGCTGCGCGCCCTCATGGGCTTTGGCACTGACGTGCAAGCGTACAACAGGATCCTAGCAGACACGGGGCTGCTTCTGGGCGATCGGCCGGGCTTCATCTACGTCATGTGGGAGCGCAACCAGCAGCAGGACGGCGGCGGGGCCCCGCGGCTCAAGGTCGGCAGCACCGTGCGTGACCCGGCCAAGCGCCTGGCAGAGTGGCGCAAGGCCTGCGGCGGCGACTTTGCGTTTGCCTACCTCCCGGTGCCCGTGCGCTTGGCGCGGCTGGTGGAGCGGCTGGCGCACGCCGAGCTGATGCAGCGCGGCTTTTGGCTGGGCTGCGCGACCCCCTGCCCCCACTGCGGCCGCAAGCACCAGGAGTGGGTGCGCGCGCCGCTCGCGGAGGTGTCGAAGATCGTCGAAAAGTGGCGCGCCTTTGTGGAGGCGGCCGCGCTGCGCCTGCTGCGGGATTTTGCAGCGCGCTTCTGCTGCGTCGATCAGCGGCAGTAGGGGGCATGCAAAGACGGTGGCATGCGGTGCGACGTGGCTAAAAGTGCGCGCAGGTGTGTGCAGTGTGTAAGCTCGCGCCCGTCAACCTTGGCCGCTGGAAATGGAGTGGGGGGTTTCCATTCGGCGAATCTGCTGCCCCAACAGGGGCGGCGTTGGGGCAGGCGGCCAGGTGTGCGCCCCCCGCAGAATCCACGTATTGGTTGGCGGCACCGCCAGCGGCACGAGGGGTGGATGAGGTCCCAATGGGAGAGGCTGGGTTGAAATGTGGGGGTTTGAATGAGCAGATTGGGTGTCGAGGCCCTGGCTGGGCGCGCGGCGGGACGGGGTTTTGTGTCGGCGTCTAGGATGGAGACGCGCGCCCCCCCTGCACAATCCGCGCGTCGGCTGCCACCGTGAGGCGGGAAGAGGCTGCGACGGGTGGCCCTGAGCGGGGCTGGCTTGAGTGTTGGGGGTTTGAGTAAGGGGATTGGGTGTTGAGGGCCGCCGCACAGTGCGGGTGTTTGTGGGGGGGGCACAGCGGGCGGCGGAACGGGCGCGCCCCACGCAATCATTCGCCGGCCCCGGCGCTCGATATGTGGGAGCGGGGGCTGCTGTTGAGCACTGCTGGACCCACGGCCACGCACTGCTAAGAGCGTGTCGTGCCTGGTATAGGGCTTCCATACTGGCAGCACGGCCGTCCAGCAGCAGGGGGCAACGCGTCCGCCGCCCGCGAGGACGGTCGGTGGGCGCAGGCAGGATGGCTGGCAGACAGGGCCGACCGCAAAGGCAGGCCACAAACGCAGACAGGGCGAGCAACGACAGCAAGGGCAGGAGCAAGCTCTTACCCGTCAGCAGCAGGGCTGCACCGGCCACCAGCGTGGCCCCAATGGCGGCCCCAGGGGCCAGGTGCAGGCGCGCAACTTCCTGTACAGGCAACATGTTGCCTGCAATCGGCAGAAACCCCACGATTGCATGCCATGATGCCGCGACGAGCGGCCCCATGCAAGGATTGAAATGCGGCTAAAAGCACGGGCTGTTGGCTGCGGACGCAGCAACCTGTTGGGGGGCGAAGGGCAGGGGATCAGGCTGACTTGCATTGGTGAGGTCTCGTGCGGGGCGGCTGTCTAATAAACTGGACGCAGCGGCCGTGCGTCCGACTCATGCATGCCAACGGGCCAGTAAGCCGAGGAAGGACAGGGCACTCCTTCCTGCTCCCCCCTGCTTTCTTGGCTTGTCCTGCAACCCTCGCGGTTGCCCCCACCACCAAATGCGTCTGCATTATGCCCTTAGCGGGCCGGCAGCGCCAGGTCCCTCGCCAGCCGGGCACCCACCGCTGGCGCCAGCGCCCGCAGCACCCGTTGCACCGCCAGCAGGCACACCAGCTCCTATGCGGTGCGGCGCGACGCGCCAGCTGTCCAATTGGGCAAGGCGCCGCGTCCAAGTCGGGGTGCCCGTGCAGCAGAAGGGGCATGCAGGCCGCGGCGGTGGCGCCGGTCCCTGCCCAACTCACCTGCCGATGCTCGCCTTCCCCTTCCAGCCCTGGGGCTGGCTCCGTGACGCGCCCTGCTCACCACCCACCAAGGGTGGAGGACGCCCTCGTGTTGGCCGAGCCACCTTGCCCCCGCGGGGCCCTCGTAGCACAGGCATGCACGGCGGTCGATGTTCTGAAGAATCATGCGCACGCCAGCTCCGTCAGGACACCACCGCGCACCAGGGAGGGCCCTACCCGCTGCATGCTCCGGCAAGGCAAGCGGGGGCCATGGGGAAAGGGAGCGGCGCCACTGCAGCGGTCGCATTGCTACGCAAGCCCCGAGCATTGCCGCGGCCGCCGCCGCCGCGGCCGCTGCGGCGCCTCGCTGCTGCCCTCCCCGCCCGCGCCTGCAGCCCGCCACCTGCACTCTGGTTTTTTTGGGGGTCAGCATCAGCCCGCACGGGCCGCGGCATTGAATCACCGCTGATCGCAACGGTTCCGGGACGCGATAGCTGGGTGAAACCTTGCAGATACGCGGTCATATAACCGAAAAGCACCGCTCTCACCCGAGCCGACGCCTGGAACGGGTGTGTCGTGTTGGCGCAGGCTGAAACGGCGCCAGCAAACGCCGAGCCCTTCATAAGACTCATTTGAGACAATCAGTCGATCCTCACAACCCCAACACACCCGAAGCAGAGCCCGATCCCGGTCCCGAGACCTTTGCGGGACCATCAACCGCGCCCCCACGCGACCCACATAGCACAGTGAGGCCAGGTAGGCGCCCCTATTTGCTCTCACGGGCTGCCGGCGGCCAGCGGAGGGCCGGCAGCTGCGTCGCGCAAGCGGAGGGCCCGGCGCGGGCGGGCGTGTCGCGTGCGCGCGTGGATGAGCGGCCCTCCTGCCGGCGCCGCCCCATGCCCCCAGCCCGCCGCTGGGGCGCGCAAACACGCGCCTGCCCCGGTGCTCGCCGTGCCACCGCTGTGCCGCAGCCTTGCATGGCGCACGTCGGCGTCTGCCATAACCACGGCCCGACGCCTTGCTTCTTGCCTGCTTCTGGCAGCGGCCTGCGTCAGCCGCGCATCCGCTTTACAAACACGAAAGCCCCACCACCGCTCGCCCCTGTTTGCCAGCCGCAGTCCGTGCGTTTCACGCACCGCCGCCATGGCCATCGGCCCCTGCTGCCTGCTGCTCCTGGCAGCGAGCTTGGCTGCGGCACGCCTGCTCCAAGCGCCAGGCCAAGACCAAGCAGGCGCCACGCCGCTGCTGCCGCGTACGACCGCCTTCTTGCCTGCGTTTCGGGCCGGTGCTTTCTCCTCCGTTGGTGACAATGGAAATGTTGTCAAGCTCCCAGAGCCCCCAGGCTTGAAAGCATCACCTGATGCGCCGCCGCCTTCGGCGGCTCACCCTGGGCCAGCAGCTGTTAACAACGTTGCCGACAACGCGGGCGGTGGCGGTCTTGTCGAGGTCACTGTCGCCCAGACGCTGGGGTTTTTCCCAGCAGCCGACGAAGACACCTCGCACTACAACCTGGGTTCGGGCGCCTACAAGCTCCACAGGCAGGTGTCCGCAAAGTCGACAGGCACGCAGGCCTTTTGCGCTTTGATGTCGAGCAAGGGTGCTTTCTTGCCAATGTATGCGAGCACTCAAGGGGCGCTTCTTACTAAGAGGCCGCGGTGCCCCATTACTGTGTGCCTTGCCAACTGAAGCCTGCAACCACTCACTCGCCCAAACACTGCATCCTCAACGCCGCTGCTTCTTGGGGGTAAGCAGCCGCCCAGGGGCCCCTCATGTGATCTACCTCGACTTTGACGGTGCGTGGGCTTGAGTGGGTAGGGTAGGGTTGCACGGGGTGTACACGCCCAAACAGCTTTCATAGCAGCAGGGTGCAATCAGCAGCCAGGGCCTGCTGAGGGCCCCAGTTGAATTGCAACCCCTCGGGCGCCGTGGGCAAGGCTTTGAGTCTGCTGGGTGATCAGGCCAAATGCACCTTGCTGCCGGAGTGCTCTGGTATTGGTGCATTACTTGTGGTGGCCCCGACCAAACCCTGCCCCTCATGCACACGTACACTTGTGAACCCAAAATGGCGTACCCGCCCCTTGCATCAAACGCCCACCAGGCCACACCACCACCAACACCCTGTGGAATAGCCTCCCGTGCAACACCAGCATCGAGCTCCCCTGCTACAACGAAACAAATCAGGTGCACTGTATGACACTTCAGCGAAACAATGCGCTGGCGGCAATGCATGGCCTCTTGGCAACTTCGGCGAGGCGGGCAGGGCGGCGCGGGCGGCTCGGGCGGCGCGGGCGGCGCCGGCGCGGCGGGACTTGGGCATGTTCAATTCGTCGTGAGGAGCCCACAACCTGCCAACCACCGCGCAGTTTCCACCGGAGATCCACACACCTCCAATCGTCATGCCATACAATATAAGCGACAAGGACGACTATAACATCAGCAATCATGTCGTAAGCATTTGGCGGTCGGTGGCAGAGGACTTTTCCCCGTTCAACGTCGATGTCACCACAGGTGAGCGGGGAGCGGCGAGGTCGCTGCATCAGTTGGGTGAGGAAAAGGAAAACCGGCCAGTGCTGTTGTTCCCTTGCAACGTGCTGACCCCGGCTGCGACGAGCCTATTGATTTATAAAGTAATTACTTGATGGCATGCCATACACGCACTCACCTCACTCCGCCCAACTCATCAGAGGAGCCCAGCGCCTCCCTTGCCGATGGTGTCGGCATGCGCGTGTGCATCGGCGGCTACCCCACGGATTGTGAACCGGGGGGGGGGGGGCGGGGGCGGCTGCGCGGCTGCGACGAGCTGACCTTCGCCGGACTAGCTTTCAGGGACTTGATCTTTGCACACAGGGTTGCCACTGCGCCTTGATGCTGGCCACGGACCTCCAAATAAATCGTTGGTCCCCACAACTCTGTCAAGCAAGTTCACACTTATTGGGCGTCACAACGCTCATCCACACCGCAGGGCTCTTGGCGCCTGGCGCGGACATCGATAGGGTTGGGATCGCCCTCCCAAACAGCTTTGGCAACGGCTCCATGGGCGACCCGGCGGGCAGCTCGGCCAGCCCACGGAACGAGGTGGCGCCAGTGTTTGTTTTTTCCGAATACCTGTGGGACGTCCTTGCCCACGACGCCGTCAAGGTGAGCCCTTGGGCCAGCAGGTCTTGGCAGACGATTGCACTCTTCTTGCCCTTTCTTACAGACACAACCCGCTCACACCACCCTTCACACTTGCCAGAGTATTTGGGAGACAGTCTCGCAACAATTGGGGCACTCGTTTGGCCTTGCGTGAGTGTGGGGCAGGCCGCCTGGGATAGTTAGTGGTGTTGCTCGGCTGGATGGCAGAGAGGGAGAACAAGGGATGTCTGCATGTGCACAAGCCAAGGGACGTGCCCCACAATCGCCTCACATTGCCCCCAACCACATCCCGCTTGCTTGAACAAACCCTTCATGGCCCAAACACAGTCACCACGGACGACTGGCAACTGGCACATCCAGCGCAGAGGAACAATGGGGCGTGCCTGGAGGCTGGGCGCCAAGTGAGTTTCTTTCCTTTTGAGGGTGCCTAGAGGAAAGGATTGCGCAACATCCTCCGCCAAGGTTGGCCTTTTTGATTGCAAACCAAACGCGGTGACCATTTCTTGCTTTCGCAGTCATGGGCTGGCCCTACAATTCCTACTGGTCAACGTGGTCGCGGGGTGACTACCCACATGCGTCCAACCCGGGCCAGGTATGTGCGTGTCTGCGTCTAGCTAGCCGCATGCCAAGCTGAGTCGGGCATGGGGCAGGATGCCTGCCCCGGGCAAGCTGCAGGTGTCACCAGCCGCTACGTGCGCCTCCTGCAGTGTTGTGAAACTGCTCTTGGGCCGCCTTGAAGCCCCACATCTTCCAACATGGGGTTGAGCATGGCAGGGCTGGCTTAACGAGTTGCAAATTCTCCACGCCCACACACGTGTGCCAGGACGACATCGAGATCATCGCGTCGTACCTGGGCAAAGCCGCCGACGACGCGGGCGACAGCCCCGCCACCGCCACCGCGGTCACGCTGCCTTACAACTCGGGCATCAAGTTCCTGGGATTTGGCGGCGACGGTGGGCCCGACGTCGACATCTTCCAGTTCATGGACGCAACACTGCAAGCCGGGCCGCTGTGCGCGTACGGCTGGGTCGCAGCGGCTTTCGAGCTGCAGTTGCCACGGCCTTACTTCCACTTCCACTGGGGGTGAGGGGGTTTGACCGGGTGGAAGTGAGGACCCAGGGGTGCGCTCGTGCATCGCTCTTGCAAGCCCATGGTTGTGCACATATTTTGATGAGACCGAGCTGATTTCCCATCCATCGCAACTCACTCTCACCCTTTCCATCCGGTCGCATCATGCAACCCTGCAGCTGCCAATTCGGCTGCCAATGGAGCTGCGCCACCCAGTGGTGCTGGCGAGCCTCAGGTTCTTATTACTGGCGAACGAACCTCGTGGCGGTTGAGGTGAGGCCGTCGCAGCGTGACGCGGGTGTCTGTGAGGGTTGCAATGCATGAACTTCTCAAGCCGTCAAAACACGGCTTGCGACGGGGTGTATAGGGGGTTCCCCCATCCCCTTCCCCGCCGCTGCTGCCTGGGTTCCGGCGCGTGTGGGTGCCGGCCGCTGGCTGGTGCCTGCTTGCTTGGCTCTTTGCCTGTCGCGGCGCGCGTCTTGCTTGCTTTTTGTGAGTTGCCCAAGGCTTGACCTAGCTATCCCTGCCGCCTTGTAACAACTCGCTTATACGCACGCAAGCTTCAGCAGTCGATGGGAAACACCAACGCGTCTCTCTCTTCTTTCACACCTTGAGCAGGTCACGCTGCTTGACGGCAGCCTCAACCCTATCAAGTCCACGATCGTCCAGCCCACACAGGACTCGACCGGACCAGTCACGGCCTTCAGGGACTCTGCGTATCTGCCATGCGCTGTGAGCCCCCCATGTCCATAGGGCCTCTCGTCCTGGTGGCCTTTGGACACAAGCGCGGTGTTCAAGGGCTTGGGTGGTCAACGGCTTGGGGCAAATGCGCTCACGCACAACTGCTCAAAGGCCTGACAAAGCGTGCTTTTGGGGGCAGGCAGCTGCGCGGGGCATAGAACCATGCAAGCTTTTGTTCCGTTGCCCACAGCCGCGCAACGTCGCATTGCCTCCAAAAACCATCATCCCTTGCCCCCTGCGCAGGCGGGCCCGTTCCACATCAGAGTTCAGCCCGCAAACAGCTCGGCCGTCGACGATAGAAAGTACAACCAGTCCTTCGGCTCATCTATTGGCGAATTCACCTCCTACGGTGCGTGACACGTCGAATGACGTAGGCGTGTAACACTCTGCCTCTGCCTCTGCGTGACCTGAACAGCTGGCATGTGCAGTGGCTCTTGAGCTGGCGGATGCAAGGGCTACAACCTGACCAGCGGATCATGTGCAAGCCTTGAACCTTACACGTAGCCGGTTGCTTCCAAACCAAGACCAGAAGCCTTGCGACTCCATCAACACTCATCTTGCTTAAACCACGCACACAACACACCCACCTGCAGGCTTGCGCGGCCAGTACCAGCTGTCCATCTCAGCAGACCGTGGTGGCCTGGACTGCAATTCCATCGCGGCCAGCAAAGCTACCTACTACCCACCCCTGTGCAGCGTGTGGATTCCACAAGCAGACCTGGTCCCTGGCACAACCGATCCAAACGCCTTGACGTTCGCTCCTCCCCTAAGCAACCCAAGGTTTGACGCCGGGGGCAAGCCGATCTACGAGTTTCTTCCAGGTGCGTGCGGCCCGCGCTCACTGCTTGGGGGAGCTTGGTGTTGCGGCATTTTAGTTCACATGTTGAGCACCCAGCTGGCAGAGTGTTGAGTCACAGCCACCGTACACCCTCACACTGGCGCTTGTAGGCTGGGCGCGCTGCATGCCAAACGCCACCCCTCCTTCAACAGCCTGCTGTCTCCTGCGGCGTTCTCCCAGGCACCACCAACGTGACCGTCCGGCTGTGGGCACACCCGGAAGTCGCCTGCTTCTTTAAAGTACACGTCCCGCCCGCCGACCCCAGCTGTACGTGCACCAACCTGGCATGCGCCGCAAACGACATCGGCCGGCCTTGTGGCGATGCAAGCGCCCCCGGCCGTCGTTGCTTTGCTTCCCCTTTTTACGGCCCACAGCATACATTGGCTCATCACTACGAGCAATGCTGCTGGGGCATTTGCATGGACTGCGGCTACGATTACTACACATGGGCCAATACCGTGACAACACCCTATGGCGATGTTGGTGAGCTTGGAGACGAGGACCTCCCGGAATCCCAGCTTTCCTGCTCCAAAGCCCCCCGCCGTCTTCCCGCACTGCACCCCCTGTGCTGCGGCCGCGGCGTGCTGTGCATGGCCAAAGCGTGCCGCACCTGGTCGGGGACGAGGCTGGCCCGCAGGGGGGCCGCCCTGGTGCGCCACGCCGACCCCTACCCCATGTCTGTGCTCTCCCTTTCCTTCACCCTTGCGCCCACTCAACCCCAGTTGCGTACTTTAGAGGTGGGATCCAGATCCGGCAAGGCGTCACCGGCGGGTTGGCGACGTGCACCAACAGCCCGGGGACGCCGTTCTCCGTGGTGCCCACCACAGATTATGTCTTCCTCCCTGGTAGGTATCTACCACGGTTGGGCCGGGCGGGCCGCGGCAGGAGGCCCCGCAAGAGGCCCGTCTGCGATGGTCGTAAAAGCCTGGCCAACAAAAACGACCCCATATGCACACGTGCTGAACGACTCATGTGCCGTCAGCCCCCATAACACCCATGGAGGTGGTAACCAACGTATTTGTGCCTGCTTGCCCATCCGCTTGCCCTTCTCTGCCAGGCTCTTCCAACAACCTAACCTTTACAGTAAGCCCAATGGACACGTCCAGTGTTGTTTGTATTGGCATGCTGCTCTTTGAATGGGGATCGGCAGGCTTGAAGCCCCTGCATTGGCCTGTTGTGGACTTGTGCCAGGCGGAGGGATGCGTGATGTGACCCATGAGGCTATCAAAACAACCCACACACACGTACGCGAGCGCAGCCGCTCAAGGCCGAGGCCGGCGTTCAGCAGTGCAACGTCGCTTTTGAGGTCGTGCAAGCGGCTGTCCAGGTGCGTTTTGTGACCTGGGTATTTCCGTGGCTATGTGCAAACCCATCTAATCCTCACCCATCATCATCGGATGCGTACTGACTGCTCTGGCGCATCTCACTGACATTCTCATGCTTTAAAATAGAACCCAACAACGTGGCGCCTAACCCACGCAGGTGGAGTGCAAGGCGCCGCCAGCCAT
>VIYE01000143.1:0-10953 GCA_008037345.1 Messastrum gracile | reverse complement strand
GGCCCGCCGCCGTCCGGGCCGGCGCCGCCCTGCGGCGCGCCGCGGCCCATCCTCATCCACCCGGACTTCCAGGGCATCGACGCGCTGCCCCCCAACGTGCAGAAGCAGCTCAAGGACACGGTCAGCGTGGCCCTGCAGGTGCTCCAAAAGTACCTGCGGGTGCGGTGCCCCCCAAAGGGAAGCTTCCTCGTCGAGCCCCAGTGCGTGCAGGCGGCCATGTTCTCGAACGGCTCCATGGCGTTCTGCGTGCGCCACAACCCCGACTTTTTGGCGCCGGCGGCGGAGGGCGAGAAGACCCGCAAGTGCGGGCTCGCGACGCTGAGCGGCAGGCAGTTTGCACCGTACAAGGAGTGCGCCATGCCCGCCGGCGACTCGTGCCGCCAGTTCACGGGTGCGCTTTGGCGGGGCCTTGTTGGCAGGCCGGGTTGGGGCGCTGCCTGGCAGAGGTCGTGGCTGCGAAACCCGCGCACGGGTGCTGCAGCATTGGCTGGGGCCGGGTTTGTGTGCTGCAATGCGCCCCATGCCCGCAGCCCCCGGCCGCCGCGGCCTCCCACTTCCGGCTGTGAGGAAAACAGCGCAAAATGCGCCGCCCGCCGCCGCTTGGCATCGAGCCCGGGCCGCAGGCTCCGGCAAGGGCGAGGTCGCGGACTACTACCTTTACGTGACCGCCAAGCAGGACTCGGCCGCGTGCGCGACCAAGGGCGTCGGCGCGTGGGCCGTGCCCTGCGTGCTCGACGTCCACACGCACCGGCCTGTAGTGGTGCGCGGCCGGGGGGGGGGGGTGCTCGTGGGTGCATGCCGAAGCCCGCGAGCGTGCCTGGGGCTCGGCAGAGGGGGGAGCCGAAGTGGCGTGCGCACGAGCGCCCACGCAGCGCCCACGCACAAGCAACGCGCTTTGGAGCTCACCAGAGGCTGTAGTGGGAGGCGCCGCTCCCGCAACCCCCCCGCCGCCAGCTGGCCCCCACATGCCCACCGTGTCCCCCCGGGCCCCGCACCATTCGCCCCCCCGCAGGGCACCAAAAACCACTGCCCCAACGACGTCATGTCCGCGACCATGCCCCCCCGCCCCCCCCTCACGCAGGGCACCATAAACATCTGCCCCAATGACGTCATGTCGGAGACCACGGTGGACCTGGTGGTCCACGAGCTGCTGCACGCCCTGGGCTTCTCCTCCAGCCTGCACGCGTGGTGGGTATGCGGGGGTGTTAATACGGATGGAAGGCGCGAGGGGGCAGGAGACGGCTGGTGGGCACAGGGGCGCAGGGGTCATGAGACGCCTGGTGGTCCACGAGCTGCTCCACGCACTGGGCTTCTCCTCCAGCCTGCACGCCTCGTGGGAACGGGGGCCGCAGCATGCATTCCCCGATGCCTCTTGAGAACCCACGGCCGCGGTGCAGCCGCCTTCCCACGGTGCGGCGCACCCCACCCAAACGGCCCGCCCTCCCTGCCCTCCAACACCTTGCTTGCCCTCGGCCCAAAGGTTTATCGACGCCAACGGCAAGCTCATACCGGAGAACCAGGTGGTCAAGGAGGTCGTGGACGCCCGGGGCAGGTGCGCGTCTGGAATACTGGGGGGAGTGTTGGTGTGAGGGGGAGGCTACCCGCAGCGGCGCTCCAAGGGCTTCCCACCTGTGGCGCGCCCCGCTGGTCGCGTTGCGCTGGTGATTGATGTTGAAAAGGGGCTCCCAATTCCACAACCAACACCCCCAGCCCTAACCCGTTAAACCCTCATAAACGCAGGCGCTCCAAGGTGTTGATCACGCCGACGGTGCTGCGTGAGGCGCGCGCACAGTCCGGCTGCGACACCGCGCCCGGCGGGTTCCTGGAGAACGAGGGCGGCGAGGGCAGCGCCAACGACCACTGGGAGTCGCGCCTGTACCAGGGTGACGTCATGCTGCCTTCCAAGAGGGCGAGTCATTGCTTTCAAGACTGAGGGAACTGCAGGGCGAGGGGGCGGCGTTAGTTTGAGATGCGCTGGCGGGGCTGCAGGACGCGGCGTCGCAGGGCACTGATGGGGGGAAGATCGCTGTGCTGCGCGAGTGTCGAGCCTTTTGTCAAACCTCTCAGTTCATCGCCGACCGTGGCTTGCAATGTCCACATGCGAACCTGCACCCAGGTCGACAGCGGGCGCGTCGACACGCTGAGCCGCATGACGCTGGCATACATGCAGGACACCGGCTGGTGGGGCCTTGTGCAGCGGGGCGGGGGCACTAGACAGCTTGCGTTGGGGCTTTTCACGGGATTTTCACGGTCGATTGGGGGTCAACGCCCCCAGAGTGGGCAACCAGGGCCAGCGGCCGTGTCCGTGCAGCTTTGTTTCCCCCCACGGGCCCACCTTGTGGCCGCCAGCTTCTGACCACCAGCTTCTGACTGACTTCTGACCAGCAGCTTTTGAGCAGCAACTCCTGACGAGCAGCTTCTGACCAGCTTCCTCTCGGGTCCTCCTTCTGCAAGGTACGACGTCAACTGGGACGCGGCGGGCTTCCTGACATGGGGCTTCAAGGTGGGTTGCGCCGCCAGGCTGGGAGGCCGCCTGGAATGGGGTTGCCATGCTAACTCAGCGACTGTTGGCGACATTGCGGCCCTGGGACGGCCGCGTGCACCCTGCGGCCGCCTGCCAGGTTGCCCACACCAAACGGCCTGAGATCAGCATTGCGTGCATGGCCCTTGCAACCCCAATCCAAACCTGCCTTTGAAAAACCGACTTTCACAGGCCGGCTGCGACTTCGTCATGGGCGACTGCGAGGCCTTTGCCAAGGCCCACCCCAACCAGCCCTTCTTCTGCAGCCGGGAGGAAGCTGCCAAGAACGTCCCGACCTGCAGCTACGACGACGTGTCAATGACTTCCTGCCGGCCGGTCGCGTTCTTCGACGACTGCCCCGTCCGGGTGCGCACATGCACGCCTGCCGTGGCTGCGTGCCGGGGCGACCATGGTGTTTTGGGCTGGCACTTGCCTGCGCGCCCTTGCCGGCCGTTTGTGAACGCGCTTGCTCTGCTCTCTGCCGCTCCTGGCCTGCCTGGGTCTCTAAACTGTCTCACTTGTCCCGCAACCTGACTTTCCTCCCAACCCTCCCAGGTCGTGCTCAGCAAGAGCAACAACTGCCTCAACCCCAAGGACAGCCTGCCGCACCCCGAGTTCGGCGGCTGGGCCAACGGCTTCAAGAGCCGCTGCACGCGGCTGCAGGGGCCCATCGTGCTGCAGAAGGGGATGACTCAGCTCACTAAGGACATCCCCCAGGACGCCGCCTGCTACCCGATGGCCTGCGACGGCGCGGGTGCGCGCGGCGCAGGAGAGAGGGGCGTGGGCGCGGGTGGAGGCGGACTGTTGGCACGGCGCGCATGTGCGCCTCTGTGTGTGGGGAGGGGGCGATGGTCCACCAGGGGCCAGCCATGGACAAGCCGGCTCCTCAACCTGGTGCGCAAAACGTTGCCGCAACGCCCCCTTTGTAAAAATTTTTAATCCCTCGAAACCCCCGCCCACAGGCAAGCTACAGGTGGAGATCCTCGGCACAAACGTGACCTGCCCCTCCAACGCCGTCGTGCCGCTGGCCGGCGTCGCAAACTTCAAGAAGGGCCAGCTGGGCCCCTGCCCCAACAACACGCAGGCGAGCGGGCGGGCTGTGGGGCGGGGCGGGCCTCACCCTGGCAGGCGAGCGGGCGGGGAAGGGCGCGGCGTGCTGCTGCGTGCCGTGCGCTAAATGCGTGTTGAAGGGCCGGCGGCAGCACATGCGCAGGCCGTGGCTGACTGGAATAATGCAAGCCATGCCTGCTGTGCACTCCGCCGTTCCGGCCCCCGCCGCATCGCTGCGCGCCCACGCCAGCCGCCGTTTCCCACGCCGGCGCCTTTCCCTGTCAGGTCTGCGCGAGCTTCGAGTGCGGGCCGACGTGCATCAAGACCGGGGGCACGTGCTTTCAGAAGAAGTGCTACTGCAGCCTCACCTACACGGGTGCGCGCATGCGCGCTTGGGAGGCGTCAGAGAGCACGGGGCAAGCGGTGGGGAAGGGGGCGGGCAGCGGGTTGGCCATGGAAAGCCACCGCCGGGAGCAGCGGCCCGAGGACGGGCGTGCTTGGCTGAGGCTTTCTGCGATCGCCGCATCGCTGGCGCCGCCGCCACGCACAGCGCTCCTCAGCGCCCTTTGATGAGACGCACGCACCCCCACCCCCCAAACCACGCAGGCGAGGGCTGCCGCGTGAGGATCACCCCGGGGGGCCTGCACGGCGTCCCCGCGACCCCAGAAGCGCCCGCCCTCCCCGGAAACGCCACCAAGCCCGCCAACGCGACTCTCAAGCCGGCGGCGCCCAAAAACGCGACGGCAAAGCCGCCGGCTGCGTCTGGGCCGTCTGTCGTCGTCCTGAGCGGAGGGGGCGCGCCGAGGATGGGCGCGGGCGGGATCGGTGAGCCGGCAGGGGGGTGGGGCTGTCGGGCTGATTGGGCACTCGGCGGTGCTGCCGTGGCCACGGCCAGACCGTGTGACAGCTGCATGCACAGCCCTCTGCGTGCATCACTGGCCTTGCAAGCGACGCACACATGTCCAACCGGCAGCCAGGCCAAGCCCGGGCGGCGCAACGTCACCAACCTGCATCTACCCCTGCTCCCACCCGGAAATGCTTCAGGCGCCCTGATGGCAGCTGCGGCGGCGTGCGTGGCACTACTTTGAGGGGTTTTGGCGGCGGAGCTCGGACGCCCTGCCTTGCAACGTACGCAACTGAACGACAAATGCAGCTGGGACAGGGACAGGACTCCGTTTGCTGAACATTTGCACAAATCAACCTGCATGCTGCAGCCGCTTCCGCCTTTAAGGTGTGATCATCATCTTGTCCATACACTCGCACTTGTAACATATGCCACGGTGTCCAGCGGCGCACGGTGCAGCAGAGCAGCTGCGAGGCATGGCTGCGCTTTAGGCCCGCGCGCAAAGCGTCTGCGCGAACGCCAAAACGCGCAGACCAGGGGTACTGGGCACCACCCGTGTATTCGACCTGTTGTTGTCGTTGCTTTGCACAGGCGCCCAGGCTTTCCCGAGTCGCTTCGAGCACGACGCTGATCTGCCCGCGAATCGCTCTCCCCAGCCAGCGCGACCATGGCTTTCCGGGGCCGCAGCATGGAGGCTACGGCGCTCGTGGTGGCCCTGGCGTGAGTCCCTGCCCCGGGGGAGGGCGGGCCAGCCGGCGGCGGGGTCAAACGCGACGCAGTCAAGGCGCCGCCCGCCGATCGCGCCGCCCCCCGCCGCTCGCCGCGTCGGCCGCCTCCCGCGCCTGTATGGAAAGCCCCGTAAACCCCGCTTGCACCACCCCCCGCCACGCGCCTGCGCCCGCACGCTCGCCCCCGTCAGGTGCTGTTGCCTGGCGGGCGGCGCGCGCGCGCAGGTGGGCACTTGGAAGCCCTGCGCGGTCAACGCCGACTGCCTGTCCAACAACTGCGTCAGCGGCACCTGCCGCGCGGCGCCCACGTGCTTCAACGGCATCAAGGACGCCCGAGAGACGGACGTTGACTGCGGTGGCGGCGGCTGCGACCTGGCTTGCGCTGTCGGGCAGGTGCGCGCGCGCGAGACGCGCTTCCCTTGCTGTGCGGCGGTGAGGCAAGCGAACCTGGGCCAGCGGCGGCCTTTTCGCCAGCAGACCGGCAGCGTTGGCCGCGGCTGGAGCTGCAGCTGTTTTGCTGGTCAGAACCAGCGCCAGCCCGGCCCAGGGCTGTTGGAGGGTGCGGGGCTCCGCAGCAAGCAAGAGGCGTCCGCACCTTGCCTACGGTGCGCCCCTCGCCTGCTCACGCGTGCGCCCCAACCCCCACCTCCTTCCTGGACTGCCCGCGCCTGACCCTGCTCACACCCCCGCCCACCGCAGGGCTGCGCCGGCACCTGGGACTGCCGCTCCCGCGTCTGCGGGAGCACCCTGAAGTGCACGGCCGCCCCCACCTGCGCCAACGGCCTGAAGGACGCCGTCGAATCCGACGTGGACTGCGGGGCCGCTTGCAGCACGCTCTGCGGCTTCGGCCAGGGCTGCGCCGCAGCGCAGGACTGCCTGGGCCCGACGTGCACGGGCGGCAAGTGCGACCAGCCGGCGACGTGCGGCAACGGCGTCAAAGACGGGCTGGAGAGTGACGTGGACTGCGGCGCGGTCTGCAAGAGCAAGTGTGTGGTTTGGAAGGCATGCAAGTCCAACGCGGACTGCCTGTCCAACAACTGCCTGTCCGGCCAGTGCAGGTGCGTTTGTGTATGGGGGGGGTTAACGCAGGTGTGCGATGTAGGGGCCGCAGGGCGGAGGGCCTGCCATGGCAGCTGCCAGGCCCGGCCGCACGGTCGGCTGCTGCCGGCAGGAAAGCGTACCCCCCCTCCACGTGTTTTGCGCCACCGCCGCGCCGAGCCGCTGCCCGTGCTGGCGGGTCATGGGCCGCCAGCATGCACAAACCCACATGTGCAGCCTTCTCTTCCCGGCCCTCCCCCATCCGACCCCTTGCTTCCCCCAAACACCAACCGCAGGTCTGCTTCTTACTGCTCAAACGGCGCCAAGGACCCCCTTGAGGCCGACGTCGACTGCGGCGCCCAGGTCTGCGACAAGCCCTGCGCCAACGGACTGGCGTGCGCGTCGAAGTGGGACTGCGCGTCGCGGGTCTGCTGGGGCGGCGTGTGCCTGGCCGACGTGCCGCCGAGGTGCGGGCACGCACGGGGGAGGGGCGCATGGCGCGGGGCTGGGGAGGTAGTACGTGTGTGCGGCGCAGGGGGCAGCAAGAGCAATTCAACAGGAGGGGCCGGAGGGCGGTGGGTTGGCGACCACAGAGGGCTCTTGCCTGAGCCGGCCGCGCGTCCCATCGCCACCCGGTGGCTTGCATGGGCCGGCCAGCTGGTGCGCACGACATCCGCCATGCCTGCCGCTGGCCCTGCCTGCCCACATGGCCGGCGTGAAACTCGAGCCCCTCCCCCCTCACACTAACTCCAAGCACTCCCCTCCTTCAAATAAACGACCGGAACCATCAGGTGCGACGACGGCGCCATGAACGGCAACGAGACGGGCGTCGACTGCGGCGGCGGCTGCCCCAACGGCTGCCCCGACCTTGTTGGCTGCCGCTACGGCCCGGACTGCGCCAGCGGCGTTTGCGCGTCCGGCAAGTGCGCGGCGCCCTCCTGCATCGACGGGGTCAAGAACGGCGCAGAGACGGACGTGGACTGCGGCGGCCCCTGCGCCAAAAAGTGCGCCAACAAGCTGGGCTGCAAGGCCGGCTCCGACTGCGCCAGCGGCATCTGCGGGGCCGACGGCAGGTGCGCCGCGCCGACCTGCACCGACGGCCTCAGGAACGGCGCCGAGCCCGACGTCGACTGCGGCGGGCCCTGCCCCAAAAAGTGCGCCGACAGTCTGCGCTGCTTCGGCGGCTTTGACTGCGCCAGCGGCCTGTGCCCGACCGGGACCTGCGCGACCCCCTCATGCACCGATGGCGTCAAGAACGGAGGCGAGCCCGACGTGGACTGTGGCGGGCCCTGCCCGACGCTGTGCGCCGACCTGCAGGGCTGCGCGGTGCGCGCGGACTGCACCAGCGGCGTCTGCGGGGCCGACGGCAAGTGCGCGGCCCCGTCTTGCAGCGACGGCGTCAGGAACGGCGGCGAGACGGACGTCGACTGCGGCGGCGGCGCGTGCCCCACCTGCATGGGCGCGTCGGCCTGCAACTTCGACAGCGACTGCATGAGCCAGCAGTGCCTGTTTGCGTGACGGCGCCCGCGCCTCTAGCGGACTGAGGCGTGAGTGCCCCTGCCGGCGCCCACCGCCGTGTGGGCAGAGGGCGGTTTGCAATATGCGATCGCCCCTCGCGAGGGGCCGAGGCAGCGGCTGCCGCCGGCTGACGAACTGGGATAGCCTTCCATTACGCATTTGGGGTGCGACTTGGGGCCCTCCCGGAGCTTTTCTCGTTAACTATTTCAGTTGAGTTGCAGTTGTCGTTGCCTGCTAGACTCACACCCGGCTGGGCGCTCGGCCCTGCGCCAGTGGCACCTGCACCTGCTATTCACTGGCTTACCACTGGCACTCCTGAAGCCCCTCCACATGCCCCCCCCCTCACAAGGGATCGGAGGGCTTGGATGCATGGTGGCCTGGCATGCCTGGCGGCCCGGCAGCCCGGCACGCATGGTCGTCTGGGGGCCTGGGCGGGCAACTTGCCACTTTTTCTGCTGTATCCCTTTTGCTGCTGGCGCGCTCATCGGCCCTGCCACCCGGCCCTTTTTGTGTCGCCCAGCGCATGCTCCCGCCTGGGTGCGTGCCGAGCCTACAACGGCACGCCAACCTCCATCCACTACTTTTGGCACTAGTCATTCTGCGACTTGGCCCCGCTGCGGCGGCGGGGCCGCTTCGGCAGGCCCCCCCTCCCCCGCCCCCACCTCAAGCTTCATTTCATTGGCAGGCTGCATGCGGCAGGCTTTTTGAGTGGTGTGGGCCCCCACACCTGAGGTCATAGGGCGTTTGAGCATGTGCGCGCGTGCCACCGGCGCGAAGCCGGTCAAGGGTGTGGGAGGAAGCCATGCCAGCGCGTTGCCCCGTGTAACAGCCACCAGGAGGAGGGCGAGGAGGCCCGCCGCCAGCGCGGGCCGCCTGACGGCTGTGGCGTCAGGGAGAACAGCGCCTTGAAAGCGGCTGCGCAGCGGTTTTGCCACGAGGACGCTCCTCACAGCCGCACGACCCTCCTGTGCGCGCACGAAAAGCGGGTGTTGCGCGCTGGGCCCGTGCATTGCAGTAGATGGTGCAGGGCAGGGGCTGGAGGTGATTTCGGCCTGCGCGCCGCTGCCGCTTGGCGACGCCGGCCGTGGAGTGCGGGTGGAGCGCCAGCGGCGCACGCGGTGGAAGCGGCAGTCCACCACAGCGCGCCTGGTTCGCAGCCAATAACAAGGGGCCCGTTGTATTCTCCAAGTTATCAGAAAGTGCTGCATGCGATGCTGATGCTGTGATCTGCTCTCTCTCAAACCGTCAGCAGCGCGGCCTACATGTAGGGCAGCCCTGGCCGAGAGGCGTGTGCGCGCGCATTAAGCGCGATGGCCTCGACGGAGCAGGGCGCTGCTGCAGGAGGGGGAGAGGGCGCACAGCCCGCTGGGCAAGCCCCCGCCGTGCTGGGCAGCTCGAGGGTTGGTGAGCACATTCACTGTGGACGGTGGAGCAGATCGCAGCGGGCGCAGGGACACAGGGGCGCACTCGCGGGCGGGGCGGCGCCGGGCGCTCGTGGCGACACAGCGGCGCCCGCTTTCCCCCGCCCGCCCCCTCCTCCTCTTAGACCGCCTGCTGCGGGAGCGCATCCGCAAGAGCCGCTCCAACCAGGAGCTGCACACGTTCGAGTCCCACTGGGACCAGGCATGGGACGCGCCGGCGGAGAGGTGCGGCCTGCGGCGAGATGGCTGCGCTGGTGGCAACGAGGCAAGGGACATGCTTGAGCCGCCAGTGTGCTTTGCGTGTCCTCGTGCGCGCGGCTGCAGCGGGTGTGCGGCACCGTGCTGCAGGATGCACTTGCGCGTGCGCTCGCTCGCTGCTCGTGCCTGCTGCTGCTGCAGCGGCCGAGCGCACGGCAAGGAGGCGGCCGGGCTGGTGGAGAGTGCGCCGCGCGGTCGCCACCGGCGGGATGGAAGCAATTGCAGCCAATCCAGCCTGCCGCGAGGGCCGGAGCGGCCGGGCCCACACGGCTGCCCAGTGCTTCAACACGTGCACCCCGCATGCCCCCCCCTGCGCCCCCTTGTGCCCCACGCCAGCCATCCCGAGCCTGCCGAGAGCGCGCGGCTGATCGTCGTCGCCAACCGCCTGCCGGTGACGTGCAGCAAGGACCCCCAGGGGCGCTGGCGGCTGCAGGTGGGAAGCTGTGGGGGTGTGGAAGAGGGGGGAAGGAGTGGGGTTTGGCCGGCTGCTGCGGCTGCGGTACACGCGGCGGCGGCGGCGGCCCATAGCATGCTCCAAGCGCCAAGCGCCGCCGCCGCTGGCACGTGGCGTGGCGCCGATGGTTGAGGGGCTGCCGGGCGCAAAGCACACGCAGCGTGCACGCGCTGCTGTAGGCGCAGGCGGGCGTTGTGTCGGGCAGATGCGCTACCCGGGTCCGGCCCACACGTCCCCCATTTTCCCTCCCCGGCCCGCCCCGCCAGATCAGCGCGGGCGGCCTGGTCAGCGCCCTCATGGGGGTCAGCAACTACCGCACGCTCTGGGTCGGCTGGCCAGGTGGGCTTGGGTCTGCAGCCGTTCATTGCAACGCCTTTGGCTCGCGCCCCGCGGCCGCTCCGAGGCAGCTCAGGAGGGGCTGGGGAAGCGCGTGTTGTGGTGCGCCCTCGCGCCCGGCGCGTTCCCGCTGCGGCGGGCCAAAGCCACCCGCGTGCTCTCCTGCGGCGGCTCATGTGCGGCTCAAAACCCTCGCCACTGCACACCCCTCACGCAACCCCCTCACGCCCAACGCGACCTCCGCACTCCCACCACCCCCTGAATACCGGGCCAGGCATCTACGTGCGCCCGGGCCGGGACCGCGACACGCTGGCAGGCATGCTGCTGCGGGAGGGGTACGTCCCGGTATGGCTGGAGCCGCAGCTGCTGGACCTCTACTACAACGGCTTCTGCAACAGGTGGGGGCGGTTTTGAATTTGAAATACGAAGTCGTATAAGTCGTCGCTTGGGTTCCTGGGAAGCATGGTTTCGTAATCCCAACGCCCTGTGGCAGCTGTTCAACTGTGGGCCGCAAAACTTGCTTGCACTGGGTGGCACCCTTTCCTTGCCCTCACCCCTCTCGTCTTCTTCTTCTCCTCGCATCCCCCTTCTTCCCACCAGCGTCCTGTGGCAGCTGTTCCACTACGTGCCCCTCAACATGGACGGCTGGCAGCGCATGACCGAGCACCAGACCATGCAAGTGCAGTGGCAGGTGCGCAGCGCGTCCGCGGCCAGCGTCTGGCGCCGGACTGCTTCCGTCGCATCCAGCAATGCGCTGCCGGGGTCACGGGCAGAGGCCGGCGGCT
>VIYE01000142.1:0-10965 GCA_008037345.1 Messastrum gracile | reverse complement strand
CAGGCGCCGAGGCGGCCCGGCGCACCGCGGCGCGGCTGGGCGCGGCGCTGGCGCTCAAGGCGCTGGCGCCGGTGCTGGGGCCGGCGGAGGTGTCCGCGGCGCTCGATTTCCTGATGGCCCGGTGGGTGGGGATGGGGTTGGGGGGAGGGCGCGGCGGCCTAAGGGGTGCTTGCTAGCACACTAACCCTGAGACGCTCGTTTAGTGGGGTGGATAGCGCCGGCTCTGTCTGCCGCCAAACTCGCACCCAGGCCCCCAAGCTTCCGCTCCTTTGCAACCCCTCCACACCGGCCCCTGCCCTCCCGCCCGACCCGCCCCGCGCGCGCGCCTCCCTCCCCTCCCTCACCTGCAGCGGCCTCGGCGACCCGGACCCCTCCGTGCGCGAAGCCATGGTGGCGGCGGGCGTCGCCGTCGTCGACCTGCACGGGGCGGCCCACGCGGGGCGGCTGATGCCGCTGTTCGGGGGCTACCTCGAGAAGCGCCCCGGCGGCCGCGACGAGGTGCGCGGTTGCACGCGCGTTTGGGCCTGGGACTCGGGCGTGTGCGGCCTGAAAATGTGCGTGACGGGTTGGCGTGTGCCTCGCGCCTTGCAGGGAAGGGGGGCTCCCCCTGGGCGCGGCAACCTTGGTCGGGCGGACGCCTTGAGCTGTGTGTGAGGCTGCGCCTAAGCAAGCCTAGCAACCGCCCCTCATACTGCTGCCCCCCCCCTTCTCCCTCCATTCTCCCTGGTGCAGGGCCGCTACGACCTCGTGCGCGAGGGCGTGGTCGTGCTGATGGGCACGCTGGCGGCGCACCTGGAGCAGGGCGACACCGAGGTGCGTCGGCGAGGGGCCGCTGAAAGGGCAGCGGGCTGCACGTGGGAAGACAGCTGCTCAGGAACCCCGCCAGGGCAGATTGGGCTAGCCATTGCCAGCGCAAGCACCAGGAACAAACCCCGCGGCACGCTGTCGGGAGGCTTCACAGACGGCGTCCACACCCCTGCCGCCCTGCTGCCCCCCCCCCCTCACGCGCAGCGCGCCGCCATCGTGGAGACGCTGCTCGAGGTGCTCTCCACCCCGTCAGAGGCGGTGCAGCGCGCCGTCAGCAGCCGCCTTGCGCCCCTCATGCCCGGTGCGCGGCGGGCGGGAGCAATCCCGGCTGTGGAGGACTGCACTGCCGGCCCTCACAGAATGCCAGCGTCTGGCTTGGCGTGCGTACGTTCTGAGCGCGCCAGCTGCTGCCCCTTTGCCTCGTCGCGCTCAGCGCTGCAACCACACAGCCTGACAACCACAACCTTCGCCCACCAAACACCCGCCGGGATTCGACCACCTACTTGACGACTGACCCCTGTCCCCCAATCGTGCCCCGCCTTTGCTCGTCACCCCAAAGGCATGGCCGACGACCGGGCCCACGTGGAGGGCATTTTTGCGCGCCTGCTGGCGACGCTCCGCGGCGCCGAGGGCTTTGGCGCGCGC
The DNA here is from genome assembly GCA_008037345.1 of Messastrum gracile. Lineage (NCBI taxonomy): Eukaryota > Viridiplantae > Chlorophyta > Chlorophyceae > Sphaeropleales > Selenastraceae > Messastrum > Messastrum gracile. Next base: position 9,513 of record VIYE01000142.1, on the reverse strand, counting down.
AGGGGCGCCGCGTTTGGGCTGGCGGGCGTGGTCAAGGGCCTGGGCATCGCGTCGCTCAAGAGGTGCGAAATCAGGGGACGCTCAAGGGCGCGGCCCAAGGGAAGTTCGAAAAGGGACCAAGGAGGCCGAAGCACTGGGGGGGGGGCACGGGGTGTGGGTTGAGTTGGCAGCACGAGCGTTCTCTCCAGCCCAGCCCGTGACCCCAACTGTGCCTGCACAACTCTTTCTCTTCCAGTGTTTTGTTCACACGCTAAACCTCCCTGCTCCACCCCACGCCTCGCCCGCGCCAGCTACGGCGTGCTGGACACGCTCAAGCAGTACGTGGAGGACAAGAAGAGCGCCAACGCGCGCGGTGAGCGCCACCGCCCCCCTGTGGGCCTGTTGCGGGCCCCCTGTGCACCTGCTGTGGGCCTGCTCGGTGGCTGCTGTAGGCCTGCTGTGGGCCTTTGAAACTGGCGGCAGGTTGGAGTGCCAAACGGCCAGCAAGTGGGTGGCCTTGGCAGTCCGGCATTGTCTTAGAGCCTTGCCGCATGCACCCATTCTTGCCCACAAGCACTCGACACCACACGCTCCACACCCGAACCCCGGCCCCTCCCCATCAGAGGGCGCCCTCCTCGCGTTCGAGTGCCTCTGCGAGAAGCTGGGCCGCCTGTTCGAGCCTTACGTCATCCACACGCTGCCGCTGCTGCTTTCCGCCTTCGGCGACGCCGCGCCCGCCGTGCGCGAGGCCGCCGCGGACGCAGCGCGCGCCATCATGGGGCAGCTGTCGGCATGTGTGATTCTGGGCTTGCGGGGAGGGGGCGCAGCCCAGACGGGACGCGGGGCCAGCAGCAGAGGGCGGCAGGGCCCCGCCTCGAGGCAGGCGCAGCAGTCCCCTCCCTTATTGGTGCCCGCAACCACACCTGCCCCCTGTCTTGGGCCCTCCTCCCCGCCGCATGTGTGAGCAGCCCCCACCTCCGCGCATCACCCACCCCCTTGCCCGCTCACTCCCCGCTCCCCTGGTCCCCCGCCATCCACCCACCAAAACCCCCACCCCCAGCCGGCCATGCACGCGCGCCGCTATCGCCCTTCTGTGCTGAACTCCCTCCCTCCGCTGCCACCCGTCCCCCCCCCCCAGCCGGCGTGAAGCTCGTGCTGCCCGCCCTGCTCAAGGGCCTGGAGGACCCCGCGTGGCGCACCAAGCAGGGGTCCACCCAGCTCCTGGGCGCGATGGCCTACTGCGCCCCCAAGCAGCTCGGCAGCTGCCTGCCCACCATCGTGCCCCGCCTCGGCGCGGTGCTGTCGGACCCGCACCCCAAGGCGCGCGCGCCCGCCGGGGGTTGTGGGCCGCGAGGCTGGCGCGGCACGCTAGCCGATGCCTGTACGATTTTCCATGACCGGGCTTACCCTTTTGCCCGGGGGCTTGCCTTCCCGTCGGCCATAGCCCCACAGCCCGGGTCTTTACGGGTCTTCCCTCCACTTACCACATGCCCGCCGCGCACCTCTCCCTCCCTACCTTTGGCCCCCCCAGGTCCAGGCCGCCGCACGAGACGCGCTGGGCGAGGTGGGGCGCGTCATCGGGTCCCCCGAGATGGCCGCGCTCGTGCCCTCGCTGCTGGCGGCCATCGCGGACCCCAACGCCGCCACCAAGGTGCGTGTCGTTAGTCCGTTGGCCGGCCGCCGTGCAGGGCTTTGTGTTGAGCCTTTCCTGCCCGCTGGAAGCCCGTCGCATTTGCACGCGCTCAACCATGCCCCCACATATGACCATTTGAGCTCCGCGCTGGCTTGGACAAAAGCGCATTCCAAGGAATAGCCTGGCCCTCCCTTATCCCCGCCGTCCCCCTGCTCATCCCCCACCCCAAAGGCTTGCCTCGAGACGCTGCTGGCGACCACCTTCATCAACACCATCGACGCCCCCTCCCTGGCGCTGGTCGTGCCCGTCGTGCACCGCGGCCTGCGGGACCGCACGGGCGAGACCAAGCGCAAGGCGGCGCGCATCGTTGGGTCCATGTGCTCCCTCGTCAACGACCCCAAGGCAAGCGGGCTTGTTTGTGTGCCCAGTGTGTGCGTTGTTTTGAGTGCAGGTGCCTGTCTGCATGTGTGCACGTTTGTTGAGGAGTGAGCTCATTCGCCCCTGTCTTTGGGACCGAGTAGACGGGAGCCATGGAGCTTGCATGCATGTTGAGAAAAGCTGTGCAGATGGAGTGGGTGCCGGCGGAGCGGGGTGATGAGAGAACTGATTCCCCTTCCGACGGCAGCCCCGTCAAGGGGCCGCGCTGCGGATGCAATCAATAACAGTCCCTGACCGCCCACCGGCTCGCACGCATGGAGCGCCCGTTGTTCGTGGCTGTGCTTGGTTGTGTTGGCCTGCGTTGCATGCTGGGTGTTGTGTGCTGCGTTGGTCGCAGGCGGGGTGAAGACAAACTGAAGAATTCAAGGCCGCCCTCACGAAGCGGTGGCGCTGCAATTTTCAACGAAACAATCCAACACTGACCGCCGTCGGCGCCCTGGCGCCAATTTTGCCAGATTGCTTGCTGCCGCAGGCCTCGCCAGCCCTCTGCGGCGCCGCCTCCGGCCCCATCTTCTCAAATTCCCCCTCCCCCCTCCTCCCCCCCAAACACCGCAGGACATGGTGCCCTACGTGTCTCTGCTCATGCCCGAGCTGCAGAAGGCCCTCGTCGATCCCCTGCCCGAGGTGAGCCTCGGTTGCCTGCGACGCTGGCGTTTGTGTCCTCCCACCACGCCCGCCTGGGAACTTCCATCAGCTGCAGTGGGAGCGCGCTGCACTGGCGACCAGGGCTGCCCGTCAGCTTGCCCATGGACCAAGCGCCGCCATTGCTGCGACGACGACACGCCCCACGTTCACAACCGCCTCAACGCCCCTCCCTTCCCCTTCACCCAGGTCCGCGCCACCGCGGCGCGCGCGATGGGCCAGCTCCTGCGCGGCATGGGCCCCGGCGTGTTCGCCGACCTGCTGCCCTGGCTGCTGGCCACGCTGCGCTCCGAGGGCTCCAGCGTCGAGCGCAGCGGCGCGGCGCAGGGCCTGGCGGAGGCGCTGGCCGTGCTGGGCGAGGGCCACCTGAACGAGGTGCGTTTACATGTGTGGGCGTGAGTGTGCGCTCAGGCCTGTGGAGCGCAGCTCCAGCTCTTGGGGGGTGCTGCGTGCGCAGGCCCTGGCCCCAGGGCCCCAGCCCGCGTCTGGTGTGTGGCCCTGCCTGCCCAAGACAGCCATCTCCAGCCACCAGCGGCCGCGGCGCGTGCAAGCCCTCACCCGAGCCCGCCCATCAACGCTGCCCCTGCCCTGGCCCCGCAGCTCCTGCCCGAGATGCTGGCGTCTGCTCGGGCGCGCAACGCCTTTGTGCGCGAGGGCCACCTCACCCTGTTCAGGTGCGGCGACACGGGCAGCCGCGGCCTGTGCACAGCCTCCGCCTGCGCGACTGCCATGCAGCCTGCAGGGCCGGCTTTTGCCCTGGCCTTGCCTTGTGGAATATCCCTCGCCCCCCGCCCCCTCAGTCTCTGGGTATGCTCCCCGGCGGCGCGCGGGGCAAAACCCCCGCGCGCCCCTGCCGGCGGACGCTAATCACGGCTGAGCACAGCACGACTGGCCGGGGCACCTAAGCGGGCAGGCACTGTGTTAGCCTGTCAGCACTACGCCCGGGCCCGGACATCCCACCCACGATGGCTCCCAACCTTTGCTCCGCCCCTCTGTCCAATCGGCCACATCCCACACCAACCACGAACGCCTAGGCGCCCTCGTGGCCGTTTTACCTCAGCACTCCTTGCCCCTCCGCTCACCCCACCACTTTCACCCCCAACAAACTCACCGCCGCCCCTCCCCATCCGCCCCCCCATCTGCCCCCCCAAAGGTACCTCCCCCTCACCATGGAGCTGCCCTTCCAGGGCCACCTGGGCGAGGTGCTGCCGGCCATCCTGGACGGCCTCAGCGATGAGTCAGAGGGCGTGCGCGACGCCGCCCTGGCCGCGGCGCGCGCGTTTGTGGAGATCTACGCCCGCAGGCGCGCTCCTTTAGGAGGGGGGCCAGGGAGGGGCTGCGGTGGGCTGCAAGGGCGGCAAATTGGCGTGGGCCCTCAATGCGGCATCACAGCAGAGGCCTGTGCACCCGAGCTGCCCACATGCGGCCGCAAGCTCCAAAATGCAGAGCTTGCCTAATTCTCTTGCCAAAACCTTCGTCCCTGGTTCGAACGTGCCCCTCCCTCTCCCGACTGCACCGCACGCCCCCGCTCCCCATGCGCAGCTGCCTCCCGCTGCTGCTGCCTGCGGTGGAGGCGGGCCTGAGCCACGAGGCGTGGCGCATCCGCCAGGCCTCGGTGGAGCTGTGCGGCGAGCTGCTGTTCAAGGTCGGGCCGGAGCGCGGGGGCGGCTGGGGGGGGGGAGCGGTGGGGGAGTGGGGCAGGGGGAACGCGAGCAGGCGCAAGGGTAGACACGCTCCACGGGCTACCAGGGGCGCGTGGGTAGACGGCGTGTTGCGTGCAAGGGCGCGCTATTGGCCAGGCCTGTTCCACGCTTACATGCCGACCGCACCCTCCGCCGCGCGCCCCAGGTGGCCGGCACCAGCGGCAAGGTCAAGGTGGACGGCGGCAGCGACGACGAGGGCGTCGCCAGCGAGGCGCACGGCCAGGCAATCCTGCACGCCCTCGGTCGCCAGCGCCGCGACGAGGTGGGCCCCGCCGCGCCCGCCGCGCCCGCTGGGGGCTTGTGGGGGTGGCGCCCTTTCCACCGTCGTCGGCCGGTGGCCCGGTCGCTGCCGGCGCGTGTGCCTGCGATGGACCCGCCCCTCTCCCCTGTGAACCCCAACGGCCCTCTGCCAAACCGAGTTCAATCAACGGCACCCCTTCCGCCCCTCGCCCCCCCCGGCAGGTCCTGTCCAAGCTGTACCTCGCCCGCAGCGACGTCCAGTACGCCGTCCGCAACGGCGCTTTGCACAACTGGAAGACCCTCGTGGTGCGCATGGGTTGGGGGAGGGGGTTGCACAAAGGGGAGAAAAGCACAGAGGCGAAGGGCAGTTGGAATGGGGACCTCCTGGCTGCCTTGCAGCATAGTCGGCCCTCCTCACCGCACCCTCGCTTCTGTTCCCTGCCCTGCCATGTCATGCGCCGTGCTCGCCCTCCCTCGTGCCGCAGCCATGCCCTCCCCTGCTCACCCCTTCCCATGCCCTCCCCTCTTTCGCACGCCCCCCTCCGCAGGCCAACACGCCGCGCACGCTGCAGGAGATCCTGCCCGCGCTCATCGCGGAGGTCATCAGCGCCCTGGCCGACCAATGTGAGCCTTTTCATTGCACCAACCTCTGGCGCCCCTCTGGGGCCGCCTGGAAGCTGGGCAGGCGGCCGTGCTCGCAGTGTTTGCGGCCTTAAACGCCCTTCAAGGGGCCCCAGCGAGGCTTCTCTCCTGATGGTGGCCATGCTCCGCCAACCTCGCGATGCTGCTGTATGCCCAGCCGCCGGCTTGCCTGCAAGCTGTCATCTTTTCCTGCCTCGCCCGTTCCTGCTGCGCAACCGCCCTCCCCCTGCCACGCCCCGTTCCACCACCACCCCCCCTTTCGCCCCCCGCAGCCGAGGACCGCCGCACCGCGGCCGCGCGCTGCCTGGGGGAGCTGGTCCGCAAGATGGGGGAGCGCGTGCTGCACCGCATGCTGCCCATCCTGCGCGAGTCGATGGCCTCGGACTCGGCCTCCACGCGCCAGGTCGGTCTTTTGGGGGGCGGGGCGGTTCTGGGAGAGGGGCCAACAAATTGTGCCCGTGGTGGGTCCGAGGCCAAGAGATGGGGGGTTTTGGCGCTTGATGTTTCGAGGGCCCCCAGGGGGCCGTCGCCTGCCGGGTCAAAGGGGAGCCCGGGCTCTTGAGCTTGCGTATGGGAACGCCCTGCGGGCTGCCTGGGCCCATCGCAGCCCCAACCCCCGCCCCTCACCCGCCCCTCCGCCGACTTGTGCATTCCCCATGTCCCCAACCCCCGCTCTTGCGCCTCCACCCCCCACCCCTTCCTTCTCCCCAGGGCGTGTGCGCTGGCCTGAGGGAGGTGCTCGAGGCGTCCACGCGCCACCAGCTCGGGGAGCACCTGCCCGAGATACTGCCGCCCATCCAGGTGGGGCCAAGGGGGTGGGAGGGATATGCTGCGTTCTTGCGCGGCACGCCGCATCGACGCGCCCGCGTTTCCCGCTGCACGGTGCCGGCTCCTTTTGCCAGGCCTTGAGCCGCTGCTGCCCTCGCTGCCACCCGCCTGCCTGACCACCCCTGTCCCCACTCTCACACCCCCCCCCCCCAAAAAACACCAATCCCTCCCCCTCCCCAGGCCGCGCTGTGCGACCCGGACGCGTCGGTGCGCGAGGCCGCCGGCGCCGCCTTTGGCGTCCTCTTCCGCGGCGGCGCCCACTCGGCCGTCGACGGCGTGGTGCCCTCCCTCCTGGCGGGCCTCGACTCGGAGGCCCACTACAGCGCCAGCGTGGAGGGCCTGCGTGTCATCCTGGGCGTGCGGCCGACGACCTTCAATGGCGTCGCGCCGAAGCTGCTAAGGCAGCCCGTCACCAGCGCGGGGCTGAGGGCGCTGGGGGAGCTGGCGGGCGTGGCGGGTGAGTGGGGGGCTTGGGGGGTTTGGGCCGGGGTGGCGTTTGGGGGAGGGGCTGGGGGGCGTGCGGGCGGGGGAGACGAACCCCTGGGGAGGGGGGCTGGCGCGGGGGCCGGGCTGGGCCCCGGAGCGCCGAGGGCCCCTCGTGCGGGTCCCATGACCTGGGTTTGTGGCTGTTGTTTGACCCTGAGTGGCCCCGGAGAGGGCTGCAGCGTGGCAGATGACGAGCAACCACAACTGCAACAATCCTAGGAGGACCCTCGAGGGGGGCCCGTTGCGGAACACACTTTAACTCTCTTTCCGATGCCACTGCGACTGCCGCGCTCCTGAGCTGCTGCCTTGAGTTACAAACACGCCCCGCTTCTCTTGCCGTGCATGCCCCTTGCCACCTCACACCCTCGCCCTCCTGGGCACCCCCCTCCCACCCACCCCACCTCTTGCGTGCCCCCAGGCCCCGCCCTGCCGAGCCACCTGCCGGCCATCCTCTCGGCGTGCCTCACCATCGCGTCTCAGCCGGAGGACCACCGGGCGGCGGCGGCCGAAGAAGCGGCGCTGCGGTCTGCGCAGGTGAAAGGGGCGGGGGGTGGGGGGGCGTCTGAGGGTGGGCTAAGGGGTGTCACGCGCCCGCGTGCTGGGCGGTTGCCATGAGGGGTACTGCAGCTTGCTGACCAGGCTGCCGTGCATTTAATCACGGGCCGGCGCGACTCCTGCGCGCTGCTGAACCTCTCGCCACTCAGCTGCGCGGCGCATTTCTCAGTGCAGCCCCTGCACCCACGCGCCTGCCCTCACCCCCCCCCAACCAAAAACAAACAGGCCGCGGGCGAGGAGGGGCTGCCCCTGGTTGTGGAGGAGCTGCTGCGGGCGCTGGAGGACACCGCCTCGCGCGCGCGCGGCGCCGCGGCGCTGGCGGCTGGCTACTGCCGGGCGGCGGGGGCGGACAGGAAGGAGGCGCTGCAGGACCACGTCGATGCGCTGATGGGGGTGAGCGGCCGGGGGCAAAAGAGGCGGGGCGGGGAGTGTTTGGGGGGACGGCCGTGGCGCGGGCGCGCGGGAGAGGCGGGGCAGAGGCCCGGAGCGGCCGTGTGGCGTCCCGGGCTCGTGTCGTCGCGTTCGCGCCGTAGTGTGTATGTTGTGGCTGGCCGGCCGCGCCCGTCACGGCCATGCGCCGCGTGGTGTGTGGAACAAGAGGCTTGCAGGTGATGGAAAACCCATACATTCTACAAACTCTTCGCTACGGGGCCCCCCAAAAGGGCGCCCGGATGCGCATCCGACACATTTCCCTTATCTCTGATGCGAGCCGCGTGCGTTTGGGGTTGGTCAAAAGTTGGCGTGCGTGGTCTTTGACTCGAGCCTGGTGTTGGTGTGCGTGCTGTGCGTGCACAGTGCAGTTGGGCCGAGTGCGCATGGGCGCGTGCGCACGTTGCACTGGCGGCGCAGCAGTTTGGCGCGGTGCGGCGGATGACGACAAACTGATTCCCCTACGGATTCCTGACGAATCAAATCACATGTCCAATTACCGACGCCGCATAAAAGTCCTAATCATTGACGGCTGGCTGGGTGGCATGCGTGCGCGCGCACACTCGTCGTGCGTGCTTGAACTGCGACCCACGGACGCGACGCCTCGTTTTTGTCTGGCCCCGAGCCACTCCCCCTCTCTCAACCCCTCACCCCTACCCCTACCCTACCCCCCAAAGGCCCTCATCCTGCTGCTGGCGGAGGACGACGAGTCGCTGGTGCTGGCGGCCTGGGGGGGCCTCGACGCGGTCGCGGCCACCATACCAAAGGAGGACGCCCCCGCCCACGTGGTGGCCGCAAAGGACGCCGTCCTGGGCGCAAGGGAGAAGGTGCGCCCCTTTGAGGGGGAAGGGGGGCACCGAGGGGAAGGCCGCGGGCCGCTTGGGGGAGGGGAAGGGCAGCAGCCAGCCCCCCTTGCCGATCGGGGCGTGCTGACTAGGCGGGCGTGAGAGCTGGCGACAACAGAGGCGGGGTCGCGGGTGGCTCTGCTCCATCAGAACGCCCGCGGAGACACCCTGCCTTGCCCCACTCTTAAGCCACCCACGCCGCGACCTGCGATCTGCGTCCGCAACCCCGCAGGAGCGCCGCAAGCGCCGCGGCGGCCCGCTGCGGCTGGCGGGCCTGGTGCTGCCCCCCAAGGCCCTCGCGCCGCTCGTGCCGCTGTACCTGCAGGTGTGGGGGGCGGGGCGGCGGCCCCGGGCGCGCGGGGTTGACTCGCAACGTTGCGGGCACGCGGGCCATGCACCCGCATGGGCCAGGGCGTGTGCAGGTGGCAGCCACGATCCCCGGGGCTGGGCGCGGGCTCCCGGGCCCAGCGCCCTCGCGGGGCAGGGCGTGGTGAGGGCCGCAGCGCAGGGGACCCTAACCGCGCGCGGGCCCCTCCAGCCGAGCCAGGAGCAACCAGCGGGCGGCCGCCGGCTGCAAAGCGCGCCCACCCCGCCGGGCCCTCGCACCCGTCCTCTTCCCATGCATACACATGCATACACACACGCCCCGCCCCCCCCCCCCCCCGCTCAGGGCGCCCTCGCCGGCGGCACGCCCGAGGTGCGCGAGGCGGCGGTGGAGGCCCTGGGGGAGCTGGTCGACCTCACCACCGAGGACGCCCTCAAGCCCTTCGTGGTCCAGATCACGGGCCCCCTCATCCGCATCGTCGGCGACCGCTTCCCGAGCTCCATCAAGGCCGCGATCCTGGTCACGCTGGGGCGCCTCATTGGCAAGGCCGGGCCCGGGCTCAAGCCGTTTGTGCCGCAGCTGCAGACGACGTTTTTGAAGTGCCTGTCCGACGCGGCCCCGGCGGTGCGCGCGGCGGCGGCGGCAAACCTCGGGGAGCTCACCCGCCTCAGCGCGCGTGTTGACCAGCTAACCTCGGACCTCGCGTCCAACGCGGTGTCGGCGCCCGACCCCGAGGCGCGCGCCGCGTACCTCGGGGCGCTCAAGGGC
>VIYE01000141.1:0-10967 GCA_008037345.1 Messastrum gracile | reverse complement strand
CCGGCCGGTCGCAGCCGGCAGCATGGGCAGGCCACGCGCCCGCACCCGAGCGCCCGCGCCGCATGTGCCCCTCCCTCCCCCCTTCCGCGCGCATGCCCGAGCACTCGCCGCTGCGCTGCAGCGCGCGCCCACCTCCCCGCACTCTCCTCCCCGCACTCGCTGCCACCTCCCTTTGGCCCCCCGCAGGTGAAGGAGCTCAAGGGTGTGCACGGCCTCAACCGGCTGACGCCCCCCAAGGAGCGCTCTGAGATTGTCAAGTTCCTCCTGCAGGTGGGGTGCGGGGCCGTGGCCAGCGCCCCAGGTGGGGCCCTCAGGGGCCCCACCCACCCACCGCAAGGGCCGCGCCTGCATGCGCGCCAGGCGTTGCTGTCGACATGCATGCAGCCGCCAGGGCCGCACCACCTCTGGCCGTGTGCACAATGCAGCCGGCGCCGCAGCTTTGCTGCCGGCCCCTCGTTTACAGCACCCCCCAACCCTGCACCTGGCTTACTTCCGCCCCCCACCATACCCTTGCTAAGCACACTGCCGAACCGCCTGCCCCCCCGCCCGCCAGTTCACCAACCCGCTGATGGCGCTGCTGGTGGTCGCGGGCGCGCTCACCTACATGGCCTACGCCATCCAGTCCCCGCGGGACCGCAACAACGTCATCCTCGCGTCCGCCCTCATCATCGTCGTCACCCTTACGTGAGCCTTCGTGGGCCGGCCCGAAACATGTGGAGCACGAATGGGGGGCAGGGCGCCGAGGCCGCCCGGCGTTCCCTGCCTGGGCCGGGCGCTGCACACGCAAAGGCATGAACGCAGTAGCAGCGCGTGCGTGCGCTTGCATTAGGCGCAGCGGCAGTGGGGCGATTGCCGTTGTCCACCGTTGGGCCATGCAACCCATCCCATGCGCATGCCCTCTCTCTCTTCTCTGCCTGGGCCCCATGCGCAGCTGCACCATGAGCTACCTGCAGGAGCGCTCGGCCAGCAACGTCATGGGTGAGTCCCATGCGTTGCAGCTGCATGGGCAGCCCCATGGCACGTGGTGTACCGCGCATGCACGCTCGGTTTGTGTCACTTCCAGGCGCGCATGCAATATCCTGCCATTGAGTGGACGCAACTGCTGTCAGAGCACGCGCCCGCTGCCTACTGAAAAACGCCCAAACCGCCTGCGCCAAGCACCCAACCCCTGGCCCCGCCCGGCCCGCCGCCCCCGCTGCAGCCTCGCTCAAGGCCATGATGCCGGCCCAGTGCACCGTGCTGCGCGACGGGCGCCCCACAAAGGTCGACGCGCACGACCTGGTCCCGGGAGACCTCGTCGCCATACGCCTCGGCGACCGGTGGGCGGCCGCGGCGTCTGTGCGTGCGTGCGTGCGCGCGTGGTGCAGGTCGCTTGCCTGATTGCTTGTGAGGAGGATTCTGGCCCCCACCTGCCATGAGGCAACTCCCCTGCCCCATGCAATGTGCGGCTTCCTGGGGCCCTCACCGCGCCCCTCTGCGCCTGTTCTCGTAAAACTGGCGTGCAAACCCACTCCCATTCCAATTTAAATTCCCGCCACCCAGCATCCCCGCGGACATCCGCATCATCGAGTCTTATGACCTCAAGGTGGAGTGCTCTTCCCTCACCGGCGAGAGCGACCTCGTGCCCGCGACCGTGGAGAAGCGCCACGAGCACGCCGCAGGCGCGCGCGCACGCGTTGTTTCTTTAGCGGAGGGACCAGGGGCAGTTGTTCCCGAAGGGCACGCGCGCATGCGCATGCATGCTTGGGCATGGGCCTTGGCAGAGGCCAGGGGCTGTTGATCGCATCGGCCAAGAGTGCGTGCATGCGTGCTTGGGCATGGCACCTGCCTCGCAACCAGCTGCCCCATGCCAGCCAAACCCTCTGCCCTGTTCCCCCCCCACCGTACCACGACAGAGGCCGGCAACTTGGTGTTCATGTCGTCGCTGGCGATGAACGGCGAGGGCCGCGGCATCGTCATCCGCACGGGTGCGGGCTCGGTGCTCTGGGGGTGCTCTGGGGCCGCAAGAGGGCGTTGCTGTGTTGCTGCCCTCGCTTGCGTGCCTCCGAAGGCTCTCCAGGCCGGTCTTTAGCTGCTCACCTTGTGCCTTGTGCACTCTGCTGAAACCAGGCGACAACACGATGATCGGCAAGATCGCCACTCTGGCCTCGGGCACTGCGACGCACCGCTCGACGCTGCAGGCGAGCGGGGCAGGGAGGCCCACTGCAGAAGGGCAACCCGCGCTGCAACATGGGGGCTGGCGGCGTCGGGCGAGTGGACTTTCTCTGTTCTCCAAGCCGGCCCCTTGCTGTCAAGTCGTGGGAGGGTTCGCACAGGGCGCCGCCGACCCCGCCCCATCACAACCTCGCTTCGTAGGCGCGCCTGCCTTCCTCCCTGTGCTTTGACGCCCCCTTGCGCCCTGTCCCCCTCCCCACCACACCCCCCACCGTGCGCAGATCGAGGTGCACCGCCTGGTGGTGTTTGTGGGCGCGCTGGCCTTCACGATGGGCATCATCCTCTTCGTCGTCGGCCTCGCGCGCAAGACCAACCCGCTGGCCGGTGAGCGGCCTAACCCCCCTTCCTTCACGCCTCGCCGGCGCGGGCGAAAGGGGGTTAGCCCCCTTATGTTGGGCCGGCCTTGGGCATCTCGAGCGCTCTGGTCGCGGCGGCCAGGGCAGCTCTCTTCGAAGAGCCAAACCCTCTCCGAGCCGCCTGCGCTGCCCTCACCGAGCCCTCTCAACGCCCACTGCTCCTGCCCCACCTCTCAGCATTCGTCAACGGCTTCATCCTCGTCATCGTCGCCAACGTCCCGGAGGTGGGTGCAGCACCTAATGAAAACCATAAAAGCCTGAGAGGATGGCGGAAACGCTTTGCCCCCATGGCCGGCCGCGCTGGGGTTGCCCTCGCCTGTGCAGACATGGCACCTGCTTTCCTGCTGCACTTTGTCTTGTGCAGCGAATGGCAGGGGCAAACAGAGCCCCAACCTGCGGCCCCTGGTGCGCCCACCCATTTGTCTATGCCTTCCCCACCCCTTTCCGCACCCCAGGGCCTGCCCGCGACGGTGACCAGCCTGCTGACGCTTACCGCGCTGCGCCTGCGGGACCGCAACGTGCTGATCAAGCGCACTGACATCATCGAGAACCTGGGGGTGGCCACCATCATCGCCAGGTGGGCGTTTACGCGCCAGGAGGGGCCTATCAGCGCGGCAAGGGGCGCGCAGTCGCTTCCGCAGGGGACTTTCCCCGTGGAGCAGCGCATGAACCGCTGCTGGGGTCAGGACACCGCGCCCGCCACCACATGTTCCTTTAAGCCACCACACACGCCCCCACCCTGTGTCCCTGCCCCTCCCGCCGCGCAGCGACAAGACGGGCACGCTGACCCAGAACCGCATGTCTGTGGGCAACGTGTGGGCCAACCAGGAGCTCCACGACGGCGCCCACTTCCAGCCGCCGCCGACGGTGGGGCGCCCCGGGTGCTGAGGCACTTGCCGTTTTGGGGCCCTTGTCCTCTGCATGCATGCAGGGGGTTCGCCGCTGCTGCAGTCCGGGCCGCGTTTGGCCGGCTCGGCGCCAGCTGGGTTGGCCCAGCGCTCCAACTGGGGCCCGCCAGGCGGGTTGCGCGTGCAATCGCCCATGATTTGACCCAAATCCGTGACAAACCTTTCTCTCCGCCCCCGCGGCAGGCCCCGGAGGCATCGCTGGACCGCGTCAGCCGCCTCGCGCGCCTGTCCCGCCTGTCCCGCCGCAGCACGGCGGCCCTCGGCCGCACATCGAAGGGCCTTGCAGCCGCCGCCGCGTCGGCAGCGTTCGCTCGGCGCTCGGTCGAGATGCAGAGTGCGCGCGCTTGGGGGAGCGTTCTGGGGGGCCGCTGGCCATCAGCACTTGCATCTGGCACATGCGCAGCCTTCCGCAGCCGCTTTCGGCCCCCTTCAGCAGCTTCCAACCGCTCAATCCTGCCGTGCCCTGTGCCCTCACTCACATGCGCGCGCGCGCAGACGCGGCCCTCGGCCGCACCTCGCGCGGCCCCGGCGCGGGCCTCGGGCGCGTGTCGCAGACCGACATCGCCGCCCACATGGCCCTTGGCCGGGTCTCGCGCCACCGCGGCGACGGCACGATCGAGCTCATGCCCGCGCCCGCGGGGGCGGGGGCGGCGGGGCACATGGAGACGCTGCGGGAGGGCAGCAAGGCCGACCTCGGGCCGGCTGCGTCGTGAGCCCTCCTTGGGGGCCTGGAAAGGGGGGGTGAACAGCCCATGGCAAGAGCCCATGCAACGCGTGTCTGCAGGCTTGCCGGCTGGACCAGTACCAGCATGTTTCTGCGCCCCCTCGGCCATCCTTCTCTCCCCCCCAGCCCAAGCGCGCCCGATATAATGCCAGCCCCTCATCCCCGCCGCCCGCTTCTCTCCTCCCTCCCTCCCCCGCAGTGCTGGCGCGCCCGCCGCCAAGTCCAGCCCCACGCTGCCGCCGCTGGCCATGCAGTCTTATGGCAACCCCGACGCGGTGACGTGGTTCGGCAGCTCCACGCTGATGCAGCTGCTGACGGTGGCGACGGTCTGCAACAAGGCCAAGTACGACGCAGACGGTGAGGCGCCGCGCGGGCGGCTGTCGGCGCTGGCCCGCGGGGGAGGCCGTGTGTGCAGGGCTGCGACGCCCGCAGGGGTGGGGGCGGGCTCGGGCCCCGCCGGGCTTGCGCTCGTAAAACTGAGCATCGTTTCCGCCAGAGCGCCATTTGTATCCCACACGTCCCGCCCACGAGTAATTTGTTGGTGCTCACAAATCCCCCTTTGGACCCCCAACCACCCACATACACACCACCTGCCTTTGTCCCGGCCCGCAGCCAGCAGCAACGGCGGCGCAGTGGCCGTGCCCACGTTCAAGTCGGACCCCGACGACAGGAAGATGCTGGGAGACGCGACCGACTGCGGTGCGCGGCTGGGGGGCTTTGCGCGCGGAGGGGCTGCGTAGGAGCCGCCTGCATGCGTTGGTATCTGGAAGCTCTTGGACGGCAGTCGCGTGTTGGAAAGCACAGGTTTCCTGCGGCCCAAGCTGGCGGCCACAACCGCTGGGTCTGTGGCCTCGCCATGGTCAAGCTTTTTGTTGAAAGGGCGTGGCTTCCGCCAACGTGGCCCGCCCTCACGCCGGCGCCGCCCGGACCCCGGCCCGATCCCCCTCCCCTTCGCGCAGGCCTGCTCCGCTACTGCGACCGCCGCACCCCCAGCACCATCCTGCGGCGCGCCTACAAGATCGTGAGCGTGCTCCGGCCCCTGCTTCATTTGCAACGGGATTTTTACCAGCCATGCCATTTGCATGGGGAAACCCTGTGTGGCGCCTGCTCAGCAAACAACAAGCCGCGCCTCGCGCCGGCCCCTCACTGCACAGGTCTTTGACATCCCATTCAATAGCGCCAACAAGTGGGCCATCACCGTCACCCAGTGCCCCGGCCAGCCCGGTGAGCGCGCCGCGGGCCGCCGGCGGGGCGCCCAGGCTGGGCCCTTTACAAGGGAGCCTCAAGCAGCCCCACCCTCCCTAGCAGTCGCCTTCCGGGCGGCCGGCTCGGCGCGCTGGCATCGGCGACAAGCTCAGCCCCTCCCCCACCCCTCCCCTGTCGAAACATGAAGCTGGCGATGAAAGCTGTCACCACCCCTCCCCTTTTAAATTTGAAACGGCGCAGACAAGAACATCATCATGATGAAGGGCGCCCCCGAGATCGTCCTCACCAAGTGCACGCAGCACCTCCACAACAAGGCGGAGAAGGACATCGACGAGGCGAGCCCCGCCGCGCCGCCTGCAGCAGCAGCAGCCTGCGATGGCGTGCTGCGGCCGCGGCGGCGGTGGTGTCCCGGCTGACGGCCCGGAAGCGCCGACAGCAGGCTGCACCAAATGCCCCCGCCCACCTTCCTTGGCCTTCTGTTGCATTTGCCTTGCTGCCTGGCACGCCTCTAATGCCCACGCCCCTTCTTCTTCCTAACCCCTCGGGTCACAGGAGTTCAAGTCGTCGATGCTCGCGGCCTACGAGAGCTGCGGCTTCATGGGCGAGCGCGTCATCGGGTTTGCCTACAAGTGAGCGGGACGCAGCTCTGGGCAGCTGCAGGGGTGATTCTGGGGTGTCTGCCTGGGGCGCGGAAATCCCAGCAGGCCACAGAAGGCTGCGCCGGGCGCCGTTTCAAAGCTCAGGGTTGGGAATGAGCCCCCCGTGGCACAGAACGTGTGTCAGCAGCGCAGGGCCTGGCTCCTTTAGCAGACTTGTGCTGACCCTTCCCTTTCCCTCTTCCTCTTCAACACCCTCACCCCCCAAACACTCCCCAACACCCTCACACCCCAAATTACAGGGTCGTCGACGCCAAGAGCCACGAGGGGTACCGCGAGCTGGAGGAGGGGGAGCTGGCCAAGGACCTGGTGTTCCTGGGGCTCATCTCGCTGGTGGACCCCCCCAGGGAGGGCGTGCTGGAGGCGGTCGACCGCTGCCGCAAGTGAGGGGCCTTGCCTTGGGTTTTGGGGCCGCGTCTTGCGCGAAGGGGACAAGGGGGCCCTTTTGAGCTCACGCATTTGTCCATTTTTTGAGGTTTGCGCGTCTCTTCCCGTCCGCGCTCACGCTGGGCTTGCTTCAAAGCGCCGCCGACGCGTGCGCCTCCCCACCTTCCCAACCCCCCGCAGCGCCGGCATCCGCGTGGCCATGGTCACCGGCGACCACCCCCTCACCGCCGAGGCGATCGCCCGCAAGGTGCGCCGGCGGGCGGGCTCAGGGCCTCGCCCCCTCACGGGCTGTGGCCGCCTGCCGCTGCTACCTTGGTGCTGCGGCGTTTTGTTTGCGTGTACCTCGCGCCCGGCCAGGCGGCGCTGCACCGCACAACCGCGGGCGGCTCGGCCAATTGCAAGCGGCATGCATCCACAAATGCGCCCACGACCACCCCGGCCCCTGCTTTGCCCTGCCGTCCCCTCCCCCTCTTAAATATCTTCCCCCCTCTCCCCTTCCGGCCCCCTCGCAGGTCGGCATCGTGACGCTGCAGACGCAGCGCGAGGTGGCGGCGGAGGCGGGCGTGCCCATCTCCGAGGTGCCCCTGGCGGACGAGCGCGTGGGCGCGGCGGTCGTGACGGGCTCCATGATCAGGTGCGGCAACCCAGGAAAGGGGTTAGGGGCTTCGGGTTTCAGGTTTGGACTCTAAACCCTGCCAGAGCGCGTGGGCGCGGCCGTCGTGACCTGCTCCATGATCAGGTGCGCTAGCATCTTGGAGTTCGAACTGGCGATGAGACAGGAGAGGGACGATATTGGCTAAGCCTGAGATGCCTGCCTTTCAGATATCACTGCCACCCTGAAGGTGCCCTGGCCTGCGCCTTGGCCATGTTCACTTGCTCCTGCTGTTGTGGGCCATCCCTGCCCTTCCCATCTTCCCTTGCTTCCCTCCCCCTCACAGGGACATCAAGACGGAGGAGGACTGGGACGAGATCCTGCTGAAGGTGAGGCACCCAGCTTTTGCGCTTAAAACACGTGCTTTGCATCAGCATGTTCACCCCCTCCAGCCCCTGGCTGCTCTGTCAGCGCCAACCGCCCCTTGACCGGACCTTTCTCCCTCACCTTGCCACCCAATCACGCCCGCCTCGACCCCCCACCCCAATTTACCATCACCTTGTTACAGCCCGAGATCGTGTTTGCGCACCAGCCCCCAGCAGAAGCTGCAGATCGTGGAGCAGCTGCAGGCCCCACCACCCTCCTCCCCACCCACCCCCTCCCTCGCCCTCGCACTCAACAGCCAGAGATCGTGTTCGCGCGCACCAGCCCCCAGCAGAAGCTGCAGATCGTGGAGCAGCTGCAGCGCCTTGGGGAGGTGGTGGCCGTCACCGGCGACGGCGTCAACGACGCACCCGCGCTCAAGCGCGCCCAGATTGGCGTGGCCATGGGCAAGGGCGGCTCTGGTGGGCTATACGGCGGGTTGTGGGGTTGGTTGCCCGAAAGCTTTTGTGGTTGGGTTGCCCGAAAGCTGTTGTGCACCCGTGGCGTGTCTGCCTGCCTGTTGCAAACCACCAAGAGTGTTTTCGACTGCGACGTGGGAAGCAGCAGGATTGCGCTGTTTGGATGCGGGTTTGCGCCCACACGCCACAACCCTTCAACCCCTCCCCACCCCCACATACACAGACGTGGCGCGCGAGGCGGCCGACATCGTGCTGATGGACGACCAGTTCCCGTCCATCGTCAACGCCATCGAGGAGGGCAGGACGATCTACGGTGCGGCCGCGCGCGCGCAGGGTGGAGCGGACGGGAAAGGGTGGGCGAGCCGCCCTTGGCAGCTTGCGAGCGCAGGGGGTTTTTCTTGCTCGCGGCCTCCCAGCAGCCGGCCTGCGGCGGGCCCGCCGCCACAGCCGGCCTGCAGCTATTGATGAGGTTTGCCGCACCCCTCACGCAACAACAAGCGCGCCTCCCCGCGCGGAAATGACCGCGCCTCCCTCTCGCGAACGCGGCCGCGCGCGCAGACCTGTGGCCCCTCCCACTTGCCCCTCCCACTTGCCCCTCCCACTTGCCCCTCCCACTTGCCCGGTGATGACCACGCCCCACAAAACGGTCCCACAAAAAACGCCCATGCGCAGACAACCTGAAGAAGACCATCGCGTACACGCTGACGCACGCGACGCCCGAGGTGCTGCCCCTGTTCCTCAACCTGGTGCTCAACATGCCCCTCGGTGCGCGGCTCGGGAGCGGCGCGCGGGGGCCGGCCCGCCCGTCTGCTGTAACCGGCACAGCCTGCGCCCGGGCCCTTACTCGTCAACTGCTCGCAACCCCCTTCCTCAGACCCTTGTGACCCGCTCCGCCCCCAAACCCCTTCCCTGCACCACCGCTCTTGCTCTCGCACCCACTCCCCCCCCCCCAGGCCTCAGCGGCCTGCTCATCCTGTCCATCGATCTGCTGACGGAGCAGGGGCCCGCGATCAGGTGCGGCCGCGCGAGGGGGTAATGGCTGATTGATATCAGCAACTGTGTGCCACCTTGGCCCCTTTGCCTGGCCCTCCCTGGCTTGAGGGCCTCCAGCCAATTTCCTCCTCAACCCCCCACAACCCAACCCCAACCCCAACCCCTCACCCCACCCCCCAGCCTGGCCTATGAGCACGCCGAGGCCAAAGTCATGGACCGGCCCCCCTGGGACCTCACTGTGGAACCCCTTAGTGAATGGGCTCCTCACTAATTAACACCCCACCCCCCCCCCAACCCTACCCTCCAGCCTGGCCTATGAGCACGCCGAGGCCAACGTCATGGACCGGCCCCCCCGGGACCTCACCGAGGACCGCCTCATCGACGGGCCCCTCATCCGCTACTCATACCTGATCGCCGGCATGGCCGAGGTGAGGCCAAGGGTGGGGGCCCTGGCTTGTGGTGCTTGCGCGTGCTTGCTGTGGGGCCTGCGCAGGTGGAGGCAACTTGTGCAAAGGGGAACGCACGGCCTATCCCCATACTCATATGGAGCAGCCGCAAAACGGCCCAACGCAGAGCGAGCCAACCGCGTCAACCCCTTCATTTCCCTTCATCCCGGCCCCTCCACAACCCATCGCCCCCGCCGCCCCCCCACAGGGCATCATCTGCATGATCGCGTACTTCACGGTCTTCTGGTGGTACCAGGTTCGAGCCCCGCCCGGGCCACAAAACATTTGCAATACGCGTTTCGGCTCTCAGCCGCCTTGAAACGTGCAACTCTTGCCGTGCTTGGCACAGCGACGCGAGCGCTTTGTGTGGCAGCCCCGCCTCTGGGCATGGTGCTGGGTGGCCAGGACTGCAGCCCTGGCCTTGCCTTTCAACGTCCCAATAACCCTCAACCCACCCACCTACCACGCCCCCCCCCCCACACACACACACGCACACACACCAGGTGCCCCTGTCGTGGATCTACAACACCGCCACCACCCAGTGGGCCCCCGACTCGCCGCCCATCGAGGGCTGGAAGTGCACCACCGGCGCCGACGGCACCCAGTCCTGCCAGACGCTCACAGGTGGGCCTGGGCGCTTGCGTGCGCGCGGCCGAGTGGGCGCTCTGGGCAGGCCTCGCGTTCAAGCCAACCCGTGCACTCCCACCCGACTGCCTAAGAATCACCACGCCGCTTGCAAGAATCACCAAGCCGCTTGCAGCGCCTCGATGCCTGTACATCCTGCATCAACCCATCCTGAAAACGCCCTCCCTCCTTGCCTCGCCCTGCCCCAAATCAAACACTACCGCCGCCTGTTACAGCCGACATGCAGGTCAACATCTACTACCAGTCGCAGGCCGCGTGGTACGTCACCCTGGTCATGTGCCAGTTCTGGCACATCTTCATGGTGAGAACTCCCCGCCGCCCAGCGCAGGGCGGCCGGGGGCCAACAAAGGCGCCCGCAGGCACGGCCGTGGCCCCTGGCCGTCTGATTGTTTGGCTGCCGGCGCGCCGCTGCGGCCGCGCTCGAGCCTTCAGCCCCCTCGCCCCACATCCTCCCACACGCTCTCGCCCACACGCGCCCCCCCCCCCTGTCCCTTCACCCCCGCAGTGCAAGACACGCCAGGTGTCTATCTTCCGCCACGGCATCTTCAAGAACGCCGTCACCCTCTACGGCGTCACCGTGTCCATCGCCACCATCCTCGTTATCGTGTACGTCCCCTTCCTGCAGGTGAGGGGGGTGACGCAGAGGTGCTTTTCACGGCTCCCAAACGGTGCCCATACAGCAAAGTTATTTCCCGCCACCTCGATTGACTTTCCACCCCCAAATCTGCACCCACACACCCCCACATTTCAAGCCTGCCCCCCCCCCAAACCCCCACCCCCCACCCCTCCTTGCAGCCCATCTTTACAACGGCGACGCTCACGGGCGTGCCGTGGATCCCCCAGCTGGGCTTCCTCGGCCTCGCGCTGCTCTACACCGAGCTCTCAAAGCGCTCCACGCGCAACAACCCCAACGGCTGGTGGGCGCGCCGGATGCAGTGGTGAGCGGGCGGCGCTCCAGCCCGCCGCCGGCCGCTGCCGCCGCGCGGCCGCCAAGGGCC
>VIYE01000140.1:0-10972 GCA_008037345.1 Messastrum gracile | reverse complement strand
CGCAGCAGCAGCGGCGGCTGCCACCTCCCAGCAGCAGCAGCAGCAGCAGCTGTTCCAGGAGCTCCAGCAGCCCTCCCTCACGCTGCCACTGGGCGAGCGGCGCGTGCACTCGGTGTCCTCGGGCTCCGGCTCCCTGCCGCCCTCCTGCATCGAGGCCATGCCGTCGTCAGTCAGCCTGCAGGGCTGGCTCGCGGGCAGCCCGATGGCCGCGGCCGCGGCCGCCGCGGCCGCGGGCAGCCCCCTCAAGCGGATGGAGGGCAGCGGCAGCTTCCGACGGTGGATCAGGCGAGCCCCTGGGGTCGCGGTTATGCACCTTTGTTTTGTTACCCAGCAGCGCCTGTTCGCGGCGGCAGGGCGTTGCAGCCGCTCACCGTGGGTTGTCTGGCCGCGCCGCCGCCTGGTGCAGCCCTGCCCTCGCCGCACGCTACCCCCATTTCCCACAATCCCCATGGGCCGCGCTCCCTCCCACCCACATGCTCTATTTCCCCCTCCCACAATCCCCATGGGCCGCGCCCCTCCTCGCCCCCACCGCCCCCAAAGGTCCGAGAACAGCTGCGGCAGCTTCACCCTGCCCAGCGCCTTTGCCCCCGCCCCCGGCTCCGCGGTCGCGTCCCTGGAGATCGAGGACTCATTAGATCTCGACATTCAGCTCATGGCCCCGGTGGTTCCCGAGGAAGTCCCCGCCGACGAGGACGGTGATGACGCAATCGCCGCAGCCGAGTGGCGCCAGGCCCAGCGGCGGCGCGCGCTGCGGGAGCACCAGCGGCAGCAGGAGCTGGGGGCGGCCGCGGCGGCGGGGGTGGCGGCGAGCGAGCGGGCGTTTGCGGCGAAGGTGGCGGGGTGGGAGGACGAGCTGCTGGGCATGCTGCAGGCGCAGGTGGGGGGGGGAGGGGCGTGCGGGCGCAGGCGTGGGGCGGGCAGGGCCGTGCAGGCGCAGAAGCGGCCGCGCCCGCAGCGCTCGGCCGCTCACAAGAGGGGAGCCCTGGCATCCAGCGTCCGTGCCGGGAAAGGAGGTGCCCCCGCAGGACTGGTGAGCAGGGAGCGCACAGCCGCCCCGAGCAGCCACTCCCCGGCGCGGCCTTACTGCGCCCGGCCCACAGGCCCTGCCCACGCCACCCGATGCACGGCGCCGGCCCTTCCCTCCTCTGCTTTCCTCCACTGGCGCAGATGGCCCCCATCACCATCCGCGCTGTGGTGCAGGCCTTCAAGGACCGCATTCACACGGAGCGGGACAAGACCGAGTTCAAGGCCATCTGCGACAAGTTCACTGTGGTAAGTTCACAGCGGCGGGCGCGGGGTGGGGGCGTTCTTTGGGGGAGGGGAGGCTGAGGAGGGCGCCGCGCTGGCGTGGCCCTCGGCTGGGCATGCCTGTGGTCCAGCAGCCCGCTGAGGTGCGGCGCTTTGCATCGGGGCGAGCATGACTGGCCCCCTTCCCCACCCTCTGCGTCCACCTTATTCAATCAGGCATGCACGCACGGACACATGCACGAACACACGCACGTGCATTACACACACATACACACCCTACCTTGGCGGCAGGTGGTCGAGTTCCCGGTCGCCTCTGGCGTCAAGTGCCTCGCCCTCAAGGCCTGGCTGCAGGGCATGGAGCCCGCCGAGGCTCCCGCGGCGGAGCCCGCGGAGGGCCCGCCGCTGCCGCCTTTGGAGGGGTGACCAGGGGCGCCGCGGCGGCTGCTTGCTGCCGGCCCAGCGGCCGGAACCCGGCAGCCCTCGCGTTTGACCCTTTAGGAGCAGCCTTTGGGGGTCCCCTTGCCGTAAGAGGGGCGCCCTCCCAGCGAATGCACATGCCGGCGTGCACCTGCCCGTCGCCTTCCTGCTGGCCAGAGCCCGCTCTTTCTCCCTCCCTGCGTTTGCAGCATATTCCACGACGCTCGGAAACCCTGCCGGTCGCCCCACTCGCCCGCCACGTCTACATTAGGGCAGCAGCCTCTCACCCAAACGGCGCTCTTGAAAGAACCCTCCGCTTACACAGTGACAGAGCATGCACCCCTAGCCGCTGCGCTGCCAACGCAAGCCCTCACCGGTTTAGCAGAAACCCCACAAGTTGAGACGTACGGAAGGTCGAAGCACATGCTGTTGGATGAAAGGCAGACCCCCATAACCTCATTGTGCTCCCTGCCACACGCTCTCTGCGCTCGAGCGTTTGCCTCCTTTTGCGCGCTACACAGTTGCGCACGCACGCCCCCTGCTGGACTGCGGCCGCGCCGCTGCAAACGCGGACGCCGCCTCCGCTGGTTGCCGGTCTCCTGCGGGGCTTTGCGTTGGTGCCGCCTCGCATGCGCACACACACGCACGCCGATGGCATGGCTCCCCGGGAGCTGCTGCCTGTAAAGCAGCCCCTTCACAGAGGCTGACTGAGAGCTAGCGTTTCAAAGCGGCGGCGGCGGCCGCAGCTGCGCGCGCCACCAAGTGCCGAACGGCGCGGGTGCTGCTTGCTGCACGACCCTCCCGCCTTGGGCCCCCACTTTCACTTGCAGCTTGCAATAGGTCGCCTCCACGATAGCTTGTCGACGGCTCTGCTCGAGCAACAACGCAGCTGGGCCTGCCCGCACGCGCACCCCGGGGCCCGACTAGCACACCGCATCAGGTGAGGCCGAGGCTGATGAATAGAATCGGGCTGCCACGGCAGCTGGAGGGGGCGTGAGCGGGCTGCGGAATTGGCAAGTCAAACGTTGGCTGCGTGCTGATCTGCCGCACTCCTGCCTCTGCTGTCCCTATCAGGTCTCAATAACCTCCACCATGGCCAGGATCCTGGCCGCTGCGGCGGCCGTGCTGCTGTGCTGCGCTGCGCTCGCTGCCGGTGCGCGCCAGCGCATGCGCCGCATGCTGCATGTGCGCCGCCTGCGGTTGCATGGGCCTTGCTTCACCACTGCACATGCAGCACAGCCCAGGCATGGGCGCTGCTCGCGCGCTGCCCACCAGCTGGCTGCCTCGCCTGCCCACCGGTCGCCTCGCGCCCACGCCCCCCCTCTAAAACCCAACTGCAAACTCCTCCACCCCCCAACGCTCGCCAGCCAACGACGGGTGCACGGACGCCATCATCGGCTACAGTGGCACCTACGGCAAGCGCAACACGGCCAAGCTGGAGCGCTTCGCCAACCAGACCAGCCAGTGGCTTGCCAAGGGCGCCATCACCAAGTTCAATGCCTACTACAACGCCACCGCCCAGTGTGTGCAGGGCGTCAAGATGACGTACGGTGGGTGCAGGCATGTGTGCATGCTCACTGGGGCGTGCGACCGTTTGTGTGCATGCATACGCTTGCATGGGCGTGTGCGTACCTGAGCCGGACTGCAAAACACCTGTTGCAGCTCCCTGATGCTGCCCTGAGCAATGCCTCACACACGCTCTTCCTCACCCCCCTTACGCCATCCCATGGGCAGGCTATGTGTCGACCGACGCGCGCCTGCTGGGCGCGGAGAGCGGCCTGCTTGAACGCAGCCTGAAGCTCGCCACAGGAGAGCACTTCAATAAGGCTCAGGTCAAGGCCGGCGCGACGTGAGTGGGGGCATGGTTAAGCAGGGGCGCACTTTGGGGGGGAATGGGGCCCTGCCATGGGGTGCGAGCACGGCAGCATGGCTTTGGTGGCGGGAGGTGGCAACACGTTCTGGGCGGCCCAGCGACACTCCCACAGCATGCGCCCTGCAAAGCTCCTCTCCCTGGCTTTGAGCCCCACCCACGCGCGCACGGCCCCTCGCGCCCACTGCTGTTCAGGTGCATCGAGTACATCCGCCTGGTGACCAACCTGGGCAACGCGGTCACCGTCGGCAACGCCGCCAGCACCTCCCAGCTGTACACCTCAAACCCCAGCAAGGCCACGGGCTTCCTTGCGGCGGTCCGCGGCTATGAGCAGTACGCTAAGGGGGCGGGCACCGCCACGGTGCGCGGCCCCATGGAGACGCTGCAGTTTGTGTGGGCCAACTGCAACCCCACCACAGCCGTCGCGGCAGGTGCGTGTGGGGCCTGGCTTGGGGCAGCTTCTTGGCTCGCGTTTGGCATGCGCGCCCGTCGAGGTGGTGGACAGCTTGCACCCTGATGCACTGCTGCGTATGCTTCAAGAACCCTTCTGCCACCACGCGGCTCCTGGCGCCGCCACCTTGCATGAATGCCTCCTGACCCCAGGCTGCCCTGGTACCCTCACACTGCGCCCACCCCCACGCAGTCCTGCCCTCCCCGGTGGCGTCCTCGCCCAAGCCCTCGCCCTCGCCCTCGCCGCCGGCGTCCCCGGCCAAGCCCTCGCCCTCGCCGGCGCCGTCCCCGCCCAAGCCCTCGCCGGCAGCGTCGACCGCCAGCGGCAGCCCGTCCGCCTCGACGGCCTCCTCGGCCACCCAGAAGCAGCCCAGCTTCCCCAGCTGCCCCGCTGTCACCACCCTGTGTGCCACGACCGCCGACACGGCCAGCGCCGCCTACTGCCCCTTTAGCGCACCCTTCATCCGCTCCGCGTGCGTCGGTGGCTGCTGCTTCTCGTCGGGCAAATGCCCCAGCTCGGGCTGCGCGATCTCCGGCGTTGGCAAGGTGCGCACCGCAACCGCGGTTGTGTTCTTGCCTTGTTGCTGGGTAGGCATCCGCTCATGCGTGCCTCTGGGCATTGGCCGTGCTCGGCCTGATGCTGCTGCGCGCGGCAGGCGCATGGTTTTGCCTCACAACCCCTTCAACCCCCGCTGCATCCCGCGCTCGCCGCACCACCCAACCCAGGAGGTCGCCAACACCATCTGCTACGGGCTCAACCCCGCCGGCGCCGTCGGCGCGAGCCCCGCCTGCCAGGGCCTGGCCTGCCAGCTGGCCGTGCCCGGCTGCACCAGCGACATGCTGGGGGGAAGCTGCGTCGGGACGGTCATCGACGCTTACGGGACGCTGCTGACCGCCAACCCCTCGGCCGCTGCGTTTGTCGGCATGCCCTGCCTCGATGGTGAGGAGCGGAGGAAAGGGCACAGGTGCTTCCAGGGGCTTTCCAGCCTTGTTTATTTTGCAGCCCAGGGGTTCCCGCATGCAAATCGCCGCCGACCAACAGACTGCCCAGGTTGCATTAACTCCACCTTGCTTATCCTTGGTCACATCCCTTACTGCAGTCACCGCCAGCACCACCACCATCGACGGCACCGGCGCGGCTTCCGCCATCGGCGAGTTTGTTTCTGGCCTCTGGAGCATCTGCGACTGCAACTCGCTCGTGCCCGCGCCCACCGACACCACTGCTGCCGCCACCGGTGCCGCCGCCAGCAGCAGCGGCACCGGCTCGACGCTGTCCACCCTCTCGAGCCTCAACTTTACGAGCATCGTGGACCTGGTCAACTCTGTCGAGGACGGCAAGAACGCCGCCGTGCAGGTGGGTGGGGGCGCATGGGTTTGGCTGGGCGCGGCCGCGACCTTTGCCAGCAGGGCCCTGGCGCGTGCACAGCTGCATGGTGGGCAGAGAGTGTCCCGCTGCGCTGCGTGGCATGCACACCCTAGCCAGCCGCGTCTGCGACTTGCGCCCATCGCCCGCGCTCCCAACAACTCAACATGCATGGGCCACCCACCACCACCCACCCTCCCTCTTTCACCCCGCCCACGAACAACCCAGGCCGCCCTTGCCATCCTCAAGTCCAAGGTCCCCCACCTGGTGCTGCCCAAGATCTCCCTGGCCAACCTCACCAGCACCATCTCCTTCCTGGGCTCGCTGGTCAAGGGCGGCAGCACCGCATCTGGCGGCGCGTCCAACATCGTCAACTTTGCAAAGGGCGCGGCGTCGCTGGCGGCGGCGACCAACTCGAGCAACCCGCTGGGGTCGCTGCTGGGCGCTTTCGCGGCAAAGGCGAGCTTGGGGCAGGGCTTTGCTTTGATTGCGGTCGGCTTCCATGCACAGCAGGGCGTGTGATTTGAAGCAGTGCGGCGAAGCGGCACGACCCAAGAGGCTGCAGCCAGGCGTCCAAGCCCACAAAGCCCCATGTTTTCGGTGGCTTGTTTGAAGCGTAGGAGCTCTGCGCCAACCCCCCCCCAAAAAAAAGCCGCCCGTTAAATCCTGGCGGCATCTCGCCCCTCCACCCCCGACCCCTCAAACCCCTTCCGCCCCGCCCCCGCGCAGGCGTCCAACGGCACGACCGACCCGCTGGCGGGCCTCTCCAACCTCGTCTCCGCGCTGTCCGGCTCGGGCGCCGACACCACCGAGAAGGCCGACGTGCTGTCCCGCATCCTGGCCGCCCTGTCCTCTGGCACCGGCGCCGCCCCCGCCGCCGACCTCATCAGCTCGGTGTCGCAGGTGCTGACCGCTGCGGGCGCGGACTCGCCCGCGACCGCGTTCAAGGCCCTGGCCGCCGACATCAAGGCGGGCACCAACGTGACCAGCCTGATGACGGCCGTCAAGGCCGCCATTAACGAGGGCCAGGCCGCGGCCAACGGCATGGTGCGCGCGCCGCTTGGGGCTGCTGCGGGGCCGTGCCAGTGACGCCGTCGGGCGCTGGCAGACTCTGCATGCATGCGGGGTCGCCTGCATGTGGTTGACTAGTTGCTGTGGGTGCGCAGAGCGGGCCACGAGCGCAGAGCAAGCGCCGCGGCGGCAAGAGGGCCGGTGAGTATCCTGCCGCCCCAACCTCTCATGGCTTACCCACCTCCTGCCGTGCGCCCGCCCCTGCCCCACCCCCACCCCACAGGTGGGCCTCAACAACATCTTCTCCAAGCTGCAATCCTTCTTCGGCGGCTCCAGCGGCTCCAGCGGCACTTCCAGCGGCGGCAGCCTGGGCATCGGGTCGATCCTCTCGGGCGTCAAGGCCCTCGCCTCGGGCAACGCGACGGCCGCCGCCGCCAACCCGGTCGCCTTGCTGACGTCCCTCGTCCAGGACACCAGCGACGGCAGCCTCAGCCTGGCAGAGATGGTCGACCTCGCCACCAAGGCCGCGCCGCTGCTGAGCTCGCTGTCGGGCGCGGGCGCCGCCAACGCGAGCTGCCCTGCAGGGCTGCTCAAGGACGCGCTGAGTACGCTGGGCGGCGGCGGCATCGACTTTGGGGCGCTGACCAACGTAATGACCAAGGTCTCGCCGCTGCTGACGGCGCTCGGCGGCGGCAGCAGCACCGCCACCACCAACGCAACCTCCACCGCCGCGGCCGGCAGCAAGAACCTGTTCACTTCCTTCCTCTCCAAGCTCGGCTTTGCAACTCCATCCAGCGGCACCACCTCAACCACTGGCAGCAGCGGCCTGAGCCTCTCCAGCCTGGGCACCCTGCTGAGCACCGCCCAGAAGGCGGCGCCCGTGCTCGAGTCCCTGTCGGCGCTCGGCAAGAGCAACTCGACCCTGCTCACCGGCATCCAGTCCTTCCTGAACATCCTCTGATCCTGGCCATGCCCAACAGAAACGCACTGCGCTGGCCCCATTCAACCGCCCGCACCCAACAGGGCGGCGGCAGCTGCGCGGCACCTGCCGCGTGCCTCGTTTGCCCTTGTCCCCTGGCTTTCGTGGTGGCTGCCATGCCGGTGTGAGACAACCCCTGCGAACCTGACTCGGCATGCCTTTGCCCGATGCAACCTGCTGCTGCTCTCTCCAGCCCCGCCTTGCTCCCTGTGCGGCACTGGAACGCCCTTCGATCACCACCACACACAACCCAACCCTCAGGGGCCGCCACCAGGCCGGTTAAAATTCTGTCTGCTTCCGACAAGCATTTGGGTCGGCTCGCGCCTGCAGTCCCTGTGCCAACCCAAACATCTGTTCCCTTGCAGCTGTGTATGTGCCAATCTCTGTGCGGCTGCACCCGCTGCGTCTTTGTGCCCCAACCATCGCCTTCCCATGTGCCAGTGAGCGCCTTGCCTTGTGTAACGAACGGCTCGCCCCCAATTGGCTCTGTCCATAGGACTGGCTCGCACAGTTACGAGATTAGCCCAGTTTACTCGTGGCAGCGGGTGCAGGCAGGTCTGATCATTTGCAGCGCATGCAGCGGGGCAGGCCTGGAAAGTACAAGCCATGGCTTTGGGCCGCGGCCGCAACAGCAGATGGATGGCGGGCTCGGGCTGCCCGTGAGACATGCGTGAAGAAGGCACGGCACGCAGGTGCGCGCCGCCAGTCAAGGGGCGGGCCGGGCCTACCGCGAAGTGGCCCGGGGCACGGCGGCGGCCAGAAAAAGGTGCGCGTACGATGTTAAAAAAAGGAGGCGAGTGGGGGCATGTGCAAACCCCGGGCTCCAGCTCAACGACTCTTCAAGGGGTGTGTGTGCATGCAGGGTTGGCGAGTGGCGAAAGGGCCGCCGGGTGTGAGTGTGTGTGCACGTGTGTGTGGGTTGGGGGGTGGCAGAAGGGGGGCGCAAAGGCAGGTGACGGCGCCGCCGAGGCGTGAAAACGGCATGGCGTGTTGGTGCAGTAGTGCGGGAGTGTGTGGGTGGTGGGCTTGGGCGCGCAGGCTTCGGCGTGCGCTCGACTGGTGCGGGCTCGCCCCTGGCTTGGGTCTGGCGGGTGCCGTGCCTTATGTTCTTCAAGGGGGTTTGGGGGCGATGCCCAGGGCCGAGGGGCCTGGTAAAGGGGCCGTGCTGCAGCCGGGCCCAGGCCGGCCAATCGCAGGGGAGGGGGTGGTGCATGCAGGTGTGTGGCCGAGGGCCGCGTGTTATGCTGGGCCCTACAACCCAAGTCTTGCATATCTTCCGAAGGCGCGCGGCCGTCCCGCGGCCGGGCGTAGTGGGCCGCCAAGGCAGCGCAAGCATCGCTCGCAGGCTGCCGGTGCGGGCGCGCGAGGCCGCGCAAGCCTCGCTGCCGCGCTCGAGGTGTGCCACTTGATGCGGGCGCCGGGCCCGCCACGCCTCGCGGCGGGGCCGGGCCGCCTTGCTTGTCCGTCGGGGCTCCAATGGATGGGCGGGCGGCCGGGCCGTCGAGCGTTTGCGCACACGTCAAGACGTCAGGGTGCAGAAGAGCATATAGTACTCATCGCCCTCCAGCGTCCCCACCTTGAACGCGCGCACCAGGAACGGCCGCGCTGGCGCCCCCTGCACGGGCGCCGCAGAGCTCGTGAAGTGGAACGAGCCCGCCAGCGGGAAGCCCCCTGTGGGCGCGTTGGCCAGGATCTGGTCGCCAAACGTGGTGGGCGTCTTGGGCCCCAGGCCGATGACCAGCTGGCTGCCCCTGTCGGCGTGGAGGTTGCGCACGAGCACGGAGCGTGCCACCCCGCACGTCTTGAGGACGAGCTGCGCCATCCAAACGGCGGCGACGGCGACGCGCTCCGAGCTGGTCGCGTTGGCCGCCTGGAAGGGCGCCGCGACAGACACCGTGAAGCCGCCGTCAGACGGGAAGAACCCCGCGGTCGGCGGCGGCGCGGCCGCGAAGAACGCGAGCCGCTTGGGCGACCCGCCGGTGGGGGCGGAGGCCGCGGCCCACCAGGCCTGCTCGGAAGGCAGGAAGCCCTTGGCTGTGGAGATCCGCTTCAGGCGGCCGTTTCCGCCCAAGGCAAAGGTAAGCACGACGCCGTCGGTGCTGCAAGGGGGCGCGACGAAAAAGAGGTTGCCGACGTTGTTGCCGACCTGGGTCACGCCGCCGGCCACGGCAGGGGAGGACTCGCAGTCTAGGTTGTTGGCGACCACCGCCGCCTGCACCCTGTCCTTTATGGTCGGCGGCGCCAGGTTGCGAAGGCCCACTAGGGTGAAGTGGGTGGCGTTGGCGTCGAAAGCGGGCGGCGGGTTGGTGAGGAAGAAGAGGCCCACGGCGTCGGCGGCGGCCTCCACGTTCATGAGGAACCCGCGGATGTCGGAGAGCAGCTTCACGGATGTCGTCACGGCGAGCTTCTCGCAGGAGGACTGCACCAGGAGGGGCTGCTGGCCTCCGGCGTCGGCGGCGGCGACGCTGCTAATGGAGGGTGCGCCAGCGGCGGCGGCAGACACGTAGGGGAGCCAGTCGCCATCATCCTGTGCAGCAGCACCGGCGCCGCCTGCGGGGCGGGGCCCGGGAAGGGAGAGCAGTGAGGGGTGGGCGGGCGGCCGCAACGCGTGCAGGTGTAGGTTAGCAGGGGAGGCGTCGCGGGGCCTGGCTGCACGGCGCGCAGGGGGCGCCGGACCGTTGGGCAGCCAGCGCGCACTTAGAAGCCCTTTGCTGCTCCCCTCGCAGTGCCCTCACCCGTCGCCACGGCAAGCAGGGCGAGCAGCGTGGCCGCCCGCCAGCAGCGGCACGGCCAGGCCCCGCGCCGCCCCGCCCGCCAGCCTGCGCGCGTTGGCCACGGTGGGGGGCGGGTGAGAGTTGCACGGGGCGTTCTGGCGACGCTGTACACCTCAGAAGCGCTGCGGATTGCCCCACGCGGGCCCACACGGACCAGAGCGAAGATCGCACCTGAAGGACGACGCTCGCTGGGGCTCATGGATGATGGATGCGTGAAGGATTGGCGACAACCTGGCGGCGGTCGGCGCCTTGAAGGCCGGGCGCCCGCGTCTCACTTGGCCAGTGAGCGAACAGCGCGGCAGCTGTCGCCTGTTGTCGCGGGGCGCGCCCCGCCGTCACTCTTCTTGCCGTACGCCTGTGCCTGCCCCGGAGCGCCGCCCGCGACACGTGTGCCCGTGCTGCCTCTGTCTCAGCTCGCAAGGGTGGCCCCGGCCGAGCCCAGAGCCCCGTGTGCATGGTGCGCCGCCTGGGACCATGCGCGCACAGTCCGTCTGCCGGCTACGGCGGATGGAGCCCGTCGACCCGCGTCTTTGCCTCGGCCCCCCTCTTTGGCTTGCCCCATGTGCGGCCGCCGCTGTGCGTGCCGCGCAGGATGTGCAGCCGCCCCCTTCCCTCCTCCCAAGCAGTGCGCCGCGCATCCCTTTTGACTTGCCCCTCCCTGCGCTCTGAAGGCGCTATGTTACAACTGGCCATCAGGCGCGTTACGCATGCACGCCAATGGACCTAGGCCTCAACGCACTCCCGCGCGTGACGAGCGGGCCGCCTCAATCCAATCGGCGCCCGATGGGCGCGCCCCGCACCAGCAGGGGCTGCACCGCGGCCAGCGGCCCCCCGCCCAGCAGCAGGGGCCGGGGCGAGGC
>VIYE01000139.1:0-10973 GCA_008037345.1 Messastrum gracile | reverse complement strand
CCGGGGCCGGGCCAGGCATGTGTGCACGCCGGATCTGGGGGCACGCAGGGGCGCGTGGGGCCATGCGGGCTGGGCGCGCCTGTAAGGGCGCGCTACAGATGCTGCGGCCCAAAACGGGTTTCCCCATCCATGAGACCCCACCCGCCCTCCCCCTCCTCCTAATCAAATTCCCGCTTCAACCTCTTCTACTGTTATCCCATCCAAGGCGTCGTCGACACCATGTTCCGCGTGCGCCTGCACAATGAGGACTCTTTCCTCCACATCGAGGCGAGTCCGGGGGTGATGGGGTGCTAACAGAGGTTCCAGCGCTTCCGGTCGCTTGACGATGCCGCAGGCCCTGTTCACACGGCATGCGCCCTTGTGCGAGCAACCCGCCTGCCGCGTGCGCACCCGCCCTGAGCCCCTGCCTCGCGCACCCACACACCCCAACCATGCGGCACACCCGCAGCTCAACGGGGCCCACCAGGACGGCCTGCTCTACAGCGGGCGCACAGTGGCGGCCGGCGACGCGTCCGTCTACTTCTTGCCCGCCAGCTCCACCAACCCAAAGGACGCCCGAGACGGTGCGCCTGCGTGCGCGCTTTCCCATGCCCTGCAGGCTGCCGCACCCCCATCTCCCCTGGCCCGCACCTCCACCGTTCCTTTGCCCGTGCAAACACATTGGACGGGCAGGTAGAATTGCCACGCCCGATAAATACGGGGCCCTCGACATCTGATGCCGCCCACCCACCCAAACCCATCACCCTTACTGGCCAGGCCCGCTGGCGGTCATCACCACCGACGAACTCGGGCTCTCCATCCTCAAGGAGTCCGAGGGCGCCATTCAGTGAGCGCATGGGGCAGAGCTGCAGACAGGACACGGGTGGGGCGGCTTCGGCTGACCCCCGCTGCTGCACGTGTGACCAGACCATGCAAGCGCCGCCGGGAAGCCTGCCGGCTCCGGCCCGCCCTCGCCCTGCACCCTACCCCTGAACCCCACCCCAACCTCCGCATTGAACCCTGTCCCAGCCTCGACCTGAGGGTGGAGCTGCTGGCCAAGATCACTGCCATGGACGGCGTCCTGGGCCAGGTGTGGGCAGGAAGCAAGCAGAGATGGGGGTACTAGGGGCGGCACGACCTGGGACTGGATGCTCATCGCTGGAGCCGACGACAAGGTGTGTGGCTCTTTGCGGCCAGCAGGGACAACGCTCCCACCGTCTCTGGCTTGCCCTCCTCTAGCGTTGGGGTCTCACTCTCCACCGATCAACGCTTCGCCTCACGCATGCTCCCTCCAATGCCGGCCCCCCTCCCCCACACGCAGACGCACGCCTGGGCGCGCTCGGGCCACGGCGGCAAGGTCACGGACAGCGAGTACACCGCCACCGACTCGGCCGACTTTGAGGTGTCCGACGGCCTCCTCGGCGCGATTTTCGGGGGAACCTTTTCGCGCCCGACGCCGCCCAAGGCCTGCGGGCCGGTGCCGGGGAGGGCGCACTTTCAAAGGCCCTGGCCGTTAACAGGCGCCTCCTTGCACACCGCGACGCGCCCAGCCGCCCTCCGGCCATCATGTGGGCTGCGAGCGGCGCGGCCGGCCTGGCTTGACGACGCGTCCCATGGCCTAACAAACCAAAGGGCCGCCCCTTTGAAGGCCCGGCCCCGCCGCCGGGCTGGCTGAAACCGTATCTGGCACACGAACTGGTGGCGAGTCAGCAGCCCCAAAACACCATTGCTGGCTCCCTGTGTTTTTGGCTGCACGGCAGCATGGTTGCACCCCAGGCCTGGCCCATGCCGCGGCCCCTGAGTTGACCCAGCTTGTTCTGCGGTCGGCCCCTGGACCCTGGCTGCCAGCCCCCCCGTTGGACTGATGGAGTGTTTGCCGCAAAGAGGCGCCTTTGCGCCGCTCTTTATTTAAACGCACCCGCCCGCCACCACAAACTGGTTACCCATTGCTGCCCCCCACACACGCACCCCACCCCCGACGACGCGCTTTCTACTTACACCCGGCAGCAGCCCCTCTTCGGACATCCATGCAAACCTGCATGGCTCCCAACCTCATTGGGCCCGCAAGCTTGGGTGCGGGCGCCTACCAACGGGCGCCTAACCCAACCGCCGCACTGCCCCCGTTGCCTTTGTCTCGCAGCGCGCCGCGCGGCCCGCATGGTCCGTGTTTGCGCGGCTTGAGTCAATCTGCCTGCAACACGGCGGGGTTGCCATCCTCGCAAAGCCTGGCGCTACCACTGCCAGGCCCGGTGCGCGCGGCCTTGCCTCTCTGTCAGCTGCGCCCGCCATACCCCCCGAAGCGATGGCTGCCCCGTGCCGCTGATCCGCCGACTTACCTCGTCAGTCAGTTGGGCTGGTGGTTGCCCGGACTTTCCCGTGCTGCCCCAGCCTTGCTGTCGCCCTGGCAGCCCGCCACCCAATTGCTCACCCCACCAAGCGCCATGGCCAAAGCCCGCACAAAAGGGTCACGGCCTCCACGTCATCGATCAGCCCATTGGGCAAAGCAGTGGCTGCCGTCAATCATGGCACCTCTGTTCCATCCTGATCCTCACCCGCGCCCCCACTTTGAACTTTGCTGCCAGCAAAGCAGCCGGCTCCAGACAATGTTGGGGACGCCCCAACCCCACCGGCGCCTCCCATTGGACTGCCGGCCGGGCAAACTCGGCCCCCGAATTTCCCGCCTGCCACACCCAAACAGCCGTACACGCCTCCACCTGCTTTGGCCCGACCCCCGAACTCCCACGTGCCCCGCCTGGTGGCATGCTTGACAGTGAGGGGCTGCCGCAACTGCTCACAACCAGAACCAGACGCCGCTCGACTTTGGGGCTGGGCTTGCGACCACTTGATCAGAGCTTGGATTGTGCGGCAGCTGCCCCCCGCCACTGGCAATGCATCTTGTGCTTTGGCACTTGATCTGGCTGCCTCCCCTTGCTCACACACAGCCCCGCCTATGCGAGCACATGTCGCTTCTGACCGCAAGCACATACAACCATGCGCACTGATGCCTCCATGTACCGGTAGGCATGCGGCATGGGGTGCCGGCGGGCAGGCCCGTACATTAAGCCCTGATTACCTGACGCTTGAGTTGCCACCACACACCGCACCGGTGTCCATTGGAACAGGTGGAACCCACGCAATTGGAAGTACCCCATGCCATGCCCCGGCTGCCACGAGTGCCCGGCCACTCGGGCAAGCACCCCTTCCACCAGCTGCCAACGCTGGGTGTTAACATCCCAACGCATGCGCGCCACTGTGCCCTCTTGCCATGCTTCACTGTAACAGTACGCGCGCGTGATCAGCAGCGCCTCCCCCTCGGTAGATCGAGCGGCCTCTCTGCAGACTGCCGGCCCCCGCGGTGCGCCACCCGCCCGCCGCATGCGTGCCCGTGAAGCCTGACCATGTCGTTCCCTCTCCCGACCCCGCTGAACATCTACGGGAGGAACTTATGCCGCAGTGATGAGCACGACCACTTTACTCGGGAGCCGCGCAAGGCCCGCCGGCCGCGCCGCGGCCGCAGCCCCGCGGCGCCTGGTGGCGCCCAAGGGCGGGCCCTGCCGTGTGAAGGTGGCGCTCGGCCTGCCCCCGCC
Organism: Messastrum gracile; assembly: GCA_008037345.1. Taxonomy (NCBI): domain Eukaryota; kingdom Viridiplantae; phylum Chlorophyta; class Chlorophyceae; order Sphaeropleales; family Selenastraceae; genus Messastrum; species Messastrum gracile. Next base: position 7,407 of record VIYE01000139.1, on the reverse strand, counting down.
CGTTGGCAATGATCGCAAACTTGGCGTGGCCTGTGACTCCAGTCAAGTGCGGGTCGGGCAGGCGCGCCCGAGGCCAGCAGGCCGCCAGCTGAAGATTTGTCTGGTAGCACACGAAGCAGGTGCAAAGGGCGCTTGAGGGCCTCCGCTGGGTGGCCAGGCAAAAGGGCAAGGGGGCTCTGCCGCCTCCACAAGGGGAGCGGCGAACAAAACGCATGGGTGTTTGCTCCTTCCAAGGGGAGCGAGCGTGAGCGCAGGAGAGTTGTGCCTCGTGGTGCCAGTGGCATGTAGCAGCGGCGTCGCCGCTCCGCTGGTGGCCGATAAGCCTTCAAGTAATCACGACCAATCCCGTCCCCTCAAGCGCGAACACAATCGCACAGCTATTAAAATTTTCAGGTGCATGAGGGGCGTGTCGGCCAGCTCTTACGGTGGTCTGGTCAAGTAACAAGCCAGATATCTGTCCTCCACATACAAATGCGCACGCCGCAGCAGCCATTTGTAATCTGCAACAACCTCTGCCCACTTGAAGCGTCCGGCGTGCAGGCCTGGGTCGTGAGCAGGCCGAGTGTGTGGCCCGCTCACCACTTGCCGGCCCACGCCATGTACCTGACAAGCGGGCGGGAGGGGTAGGTGCACGGTGCAAGTCGTGCGTCACGGGCGTCGCAAGCCGGGCAGCGTACACAATGGCGGCAGCAGACGGTTGGGGGGCCCGGAGGCCTCGCTGGCCACCCCCTTGCAGCAGGTACTGTGCACGCAGCTCGAACCTCCCCACTTTTGGGGCGGTACTTCTCAAGTAGCTTCTCAAGGCTGTGGCGGTTCTGCAAACCCCGCCCCGCTCTAATGCAGGAGCGCACCCGTAGTAGGCGCGGGCGATCCCGTTGGGGTTGGGGTTGGGGAGGTACGTGACGCCGTCGTCCGACCACTTCCAGGTCTTGTCTTGGCTACGCTCCTCGAACGCGGTCAGCAGCTTGTCCTGTGACGAGCAGAGGGGCGCAAGGGAGCAGCAATGCCGCTGAGGGCTTGCCAAGCGGCCGCAGGCATGGCTTGGGGCCGGGCCAACTGGCTTGCGGCAGCTCACGGGAGGCGCCCGCGCACGATGCAACTGTGCATTGCCTCGACACCCGGCGCGAGCAGGAGCGGCAACGGCAGGTGTTCCAATGGTGGCCGTGCCACCGCGTTGGTCCTGCCATTACTACATGGCCGTGCGCGGTGTGCTCACCATGTTGCCCGTACCACCGACACCGAACTTGCAGTCTCCAGCCGCCTGGGGGAGCGCGCGCGCATGTATCGGGGGGATTGGTTGGTGACCCAGGCGTTTGCTGCGACAATGCAAGCGCTCGCGCCCAAGCGCACAGAATACTGCCGGACCGTGTCAAGGTGTGTTGTGTGCTCAAGCACGTGCGTGTTTTGGCGCACACGTCGTGCCGAATCGCTTTGGTCCACCTACAAAGCAGCGCGCGGCGATGCCCGCGACGTGAGCGGAAGACTCGCTGGTGCCGGTCTTCTGCCCGAGTGTGTTGCCGTTCATGGAGCTGCACAGGCAGCAGGGCGGGGGAACGTGGGCGTGTGTATTGCAAGGGCCGGCAAGTCGCATATATCCCAGTTGTGTGGAAACCCCGAAGGGCTGCACAACAACCCCAGCTGTGCCGACAGCAGGCGGCCCATTCGGCGCTCACGCCCAGATGTCGGTTCCAGGAGCAGCCACCACACGGCGCAGGAATGCAGCATCTGCGTTGGGGTCGGCCCTGCGGGGCGGAGCGTGGGCAACGAGCGTATGCGGTACACAACAATTGTTTAGGAGGAGGCGGGAACGTAACCTCGCGCACAAGTGAGCCCTCAAATGTGCACACGGGCGCGCGCGCGCACGCACAACCCCACACCCCCCAGGTTCACAAAGGAAACAGCATACAGATGACACCCCATGGCAGGGATGATCTGGCACAAGCAAATCAATGGTCGCACGCGCCCACGCACGGCTTGCACCCAGCGCCCACACACGCACCTGTTTGAACCACCGTACGGCGTGCAGCGGCGCTGCTTGTACGTGCCGCTCGCGTCTTGAGCGTTTGCTGTCGTGCACGTCTGGATGTTGGTCGCAATGATCGTATTGTCGCAGGCACGGGGGAGCTGGGACGCGATTGGCAGCACAAGCGCTTGATTGCCTGCGTCGTGGTGGAAAGAACGGGAGTGCCGAGCGTCTGGGCGCGCACATGCCGCGCCGGCGGCGGGCGCCACTAGCTGTTCTGTAGCCCCAGGTGGCGGGCTGAGGGCTGCCTCCAAGGCCTGATGCCTGCACGCAGGAGCCGCTAGTCAACATGGCAACTGGCAGTCCCGCGGCCCACCCGCCGCTCAGCGCCCATCCCGTGCTGCTGGCGTCACCTGCAGATACTGTGAAGACGACCCCCCAGCTGTGAGGCGGTTGCCGCAGGCCGAGCGGGCGGGCGAGGGGTGAGCACAGGAAGCACTTATGTTGGTGTTCGAGCGTGGTCAGCAAGTGCACGGTAAAGTCACGACGCGCCCGTGCAAGTCCTTCCGCACGCAGCAGCACCCCGTTTGTGGCGGGGTTGGCAAGGCACCCGCTGGGCGGGACGCGGCTGACAGGTGCCACGAGCGCGCTGCAGTGGGCGCCCCGGGGGATTTTGGCTGGCCCTTTGTTTGCCTGCTTCCGCCTCGCCCCCTTGCTACCCTCGCACGCGCAGGCTCGTCCACGGGGCGCTCACTTGTTGACGGCTGTGGTGATTGCATTGCACATATCGGTCTTGAAGGTCACATCGGCAGGAAGGGCCAAGTTGAGGGGCAACCCCTGCGACAGGTTCTGCAACGGTGTGGCAGCGTGGGCAATGGTGTGGGACCGTTGGCGGACGCAACGCGGTGGGCTGGTGGTATGCCATGGCCCCAACCATGCTGCCCATGGCACGTGCATGGCCCGGGGCATCGATGCTGTTGTCCTAACCATACAACAGGGCGCGCCGGGGCAGCGCAAGGCAGGAAGGCAGACAGGCAGGAAGGCAAGAAGGCAGGAAGCCAGGAAGGCAGGAGGCGCAGCTGTGCCTACCACGACGGCGATCCGCTGGTCATTGTTGTTCGCCACCAGCCAGCGAAGCGCCTCCAGCTGCGCCTGGAAGGTGGCCCGCTGGGCATTGTCGCCGTGCTTGCTGATGTATGCCGCGGCGAAGATCTGTTGCCCCGTTGCATGGCACAGTGGGCGTGGTTTGGCATGGTGGTCGGCCCGCGCAGGGCCGCGTGGCGGTGGGTGTGGACAGGGCGGCGCCCCCGTCTCCCGAGTCACCCACACATGCGCGTGCAAGGGCAGGCCCGTGGACTCACGTTGGTGCCTGGCATGATGCCGTAGATGCCAGCGGCTGCGCCGGCGGCGGGGGGGGGGGGAGGGCAGGGATGGAAGTCAAGCAAACCGCAGCAGTGCAGCCGCGCGGGCGGCACGCAATCACCACCCAGCCTGCCCTGCGGCCGCACAGCCTGCCCACCATCGTTCATGGCGCCGATGATGCCCTGCGAGCGAGCGGGCACAAGGGGTTGCACAGGCCGATTGGCATGGCGGTCAAAACAAGGCCGCAGCAACGGCACGCGGAGGCGGGTGCTGGGCCCCAAAAGCAGGTACCCGGTCATTCTGCGCTACGCGCTGGCCCATGGAACCATCACACCAGTTGGCACTTAGTTCGGCCCTTTTCTCACCGCCATGCGAGTGCCATGGCTGTGGGGCGGGGCGGGGCGGATACATAGGATGAGAAGGGGGACGTGGCGGCTTTTAAGGTTGAGTGTCGCCTGGTAGCGCTGTTCTGCGGCCATGCTACAGGTGGCACAGCGCTGCCCTAAGCAAACATGCGGAGCCCTGGACATGCACTCGGCAGTTTAATCAGTTGCGGCTCACCTGGGGCCTGCTATTTCGTCGCTGAAGCACTCGGCTGCAGGCGATAGCAGGTGGGGCGCAGACAGAGGGCGCAGGTCGCGCGGTGTGAGCATGAGCACTGCAGTGCATGCAGCACAGCAGCAGCAACATCAAGCGCTGGGCGGCGGCGGCAGCGGCGGCGGCGGCAAGCAGTAGCGCAACTTTGCCCCACTGCGCAGTGTGGGCGCTCTCACTGGGGCCGCGGTCGCCGTCAACCGTGTCCGCGCGGAAATTCCTGTATGGCGTGAAGGCAGGGGACCCAGACTGAGGGGGCCCTTGCGAACCTTCGCCACCTTTAAGGCCTTTTGTTACGCAGTCGGGGGCTCAGTGTCGGATGCTCGCAGGGGCTGTTGTAACAGGCTGATGTGGCCTCAAGCAGGGGCAGAACAGCAGGAGCAAGCCGGGGCACGATGCGCGGATTCGCAGCCCCCATCCCTCCACCTAGCCACTCACCGGCACCCGGAAATGATGAGGTCGTCGCTGGGGCCAACACCGTTGTCAATGACCTGCCAGAACAGGCGTGTAAATGTGGCAAGCGTCAGCATGGGGGTCAGCTTGGGAGGGTTGGTCCGGACAACTGTGCGGGGCGACGCTGCCCCTTGCCCCGCCCCGGCCCCTTGCCTCCCAGCCCCCTGCCATCTGCCCCAGCAGGCGAGCGGCGGCTCCCAGCGGCCGCTCACCATGACTTGGAAGTCGAGATCATACGCTGTCCCTGCCCCGTTGACCAGCTCAAAGTAGTTCTTGGGCACGTACTGCTTGTTGCCGGCCAAGAACGCCGGGTCCACGGACGTGGCCTCGATCATTGCCATGTTGGGCAGCTTCAGGGGGCAGCGGGAAACGGAGAAAGGGGCGCACGGGGTCAGCCGGCGACGGGCCGCGGCTGGGTCACCAGGGCGCAACGTCAAGGCTGCTTGTGCCCCACCAAGCTCGCCGCCGGCCAGAAACAAGAGGACAGCCGGCAGGTGCAGGGTGCTGCGGCAGCTGGGAGGCCTGGCTGTCACAGCGAGAGCGAAGACTGACGCGCGGAGTCCCAAACTCACCGTGCCAACGCCCCACTGGGCGGCGTTGAGGACCTTGGACCGCGGCAGCGTAGGCGAGTTGCACTTGCCCCAGTAGGGCTGCGCAAGGGCAAGGGTGCGTGCAGAGGGTCGGGGCCGCTACCACGCAGCCGAAACAGCCAGAACGATTGCATGCAGGCGCTCGCAGGCACGCATTCGGCTTTGCATGCGAGGCCCCCACACAGCCTGTGACGCAGAGGAGCGAGCCGCCTGCCGGCCACCCAGCGCAGGCGCGTTTCTCCTCGCCAGCGCACCATGCAGTTGTTCAGGCAGTAGTCGTCGGTGTCGCCACAGCTGCGCGAGGGCGGGGCGGCCAGGCGGGGAGCGGCGCGCACGTCAGCCAAGCCTGGTGTGTTTGCACCCCACGCCAGCAAAGCAATGCACGCCTGCGGGGCCATCTGGGTGGCTATCCCTGAGCAGAACGGGCAGAACCCATCCCCCCAGTGCCGCAGGCGCTGCGCGCTTGGGCCGCAGCTCACGTGGTGTCGGTGGCGCGGCAGCACTTGCCCCCGGTGAAGAACCCGGTGCACTTGGACTTTGCCACGGGGCCGCAGCTGCTCTCAAACTCCACCTCGCGGTCCTGGAAGACGCTCCTCACGGATGGGTGGGACTCGATCACCGCGATGATCAGCCTGGTGATGTCATCGCGGCCGGCGCCTTCGCCGGACAGCGCCGGGCTGAGCTGCACGACGCTGTGAGTGCCAGGAATCCACTTGCCCTCTGCATCGACCTCGACGGGGCTGTTGTAAACGACCTTGAAGGGCTGCTGCAGCGCGGCGCGCGCGCGCGGGCTGAGCCCGGCCAGGCGCGCAGCCGAGGTGGTGTTGGTGACCTTGGAGAGCTGCGCGACGACGTGCGCGCGCACCCTGCGGGACGGGGCAGAGGCGCAGGCGCAGGTGGGGCGGGGCCATTGAGCGCATTGCTAGGAAGCTCCAGGCAGAGGCTGCGTGTGACCGACACGCTCTGTTTCACCCCCGCACCCCAAAAGATCCCTCCCCGCTGCTGTGGCCCCCCCATCCCCTGTTGTCAACGGGGGCGCCCTCGCCCACCGACCCCCCTGCTGGGCCCCACTCCTGACGCTCCCACCAATCAAGGCCCGCCCACTCACGTGGCGGCGGCCTGGGCCATGCCCCGCACGTGCTCCTTGTAGAAGACGGCCAACCGCCCGGGGATCTCTGCCGGACGGGGGAGTGGGGAAGGAGGTGCCAGGCAAAGAGAGCGCTGGCCAGCAGCTGGCGTCTTCGCGCCGCGGTCCGTTAGGGGCGGCGCCGGCCAGGTGCGGGACGGCGGCGCGCAGCCTGCTGCGCCTGCCCGGCCCAGTTCGCCCCAGAGGCGTGACAGAGCCACATCACCCTTCCTTCGCTGCGCGTGGCACCCCAAAAACACCTGGGGGCGGCATGTACGCGCTCCGGTCGCCAAGGTCCGGTGCGCCCGCTGCTGCCGTGGCTGCCAAAGCGAGAAGCAAGGCCGTCAAGACCGTGGCAAGGGGCCGCTGATGGCGGCCCGGGGTGGCCAGCATCATGGATGGCTGGGCAGGAAAGAAGCTCGGTCAAGACAGGTGTTGGTGTCTTGTGAGACGAACGAAGAAACTATAAAGTAAACGCGGCCGCGGGTACGGGCGCTGGGGGGTCCTTTGACCTGGACGGGGTCACCCTCTTCCTTCGACCGGTGCCACGCCGGGCTGCTGTCCGTGTTGCGGCAGAGAACCCAAGCAAGTTGTTAAGGCGGGGCGCGGGAGGGAGGAGGGGCCCCCTGTGGGCTGCTGTCGCCGTCCCGTCTGAGTCGCGATGCGGGACGGCGGCAGCAGCCAAAGTTCACGCTGCTCGGTCCACACCTGGCCACAGTTCACGCCAAAGCGCCCCCCCCCCCCCCGGACGGGCCCAGGATCTTGTGAATAAAGCAGCGCCAGGCGCCTTAGCTCTCGTCGACACCCGCCCACTGGTGTGGTTGAAAGTTGCACCCCTTGTGTGTAAGCGGGCCTCGGGCCGTTACTGGCTGGCAGCCAGGCGCAGCCCATGGAGAGAGATCGGGCCCAGGTAACAGCGGGGAACAGTGACAGCAGCGCCGGCCTGGAACGTGGGCCGGCAGACTCACCGGCACCAGCTCAACGGGCGCCACCCTGGGCCGCCACCTGGGCCAGGGCCATGCTAGGCAGGGACGCTTGAGCGTGACAGCAGCTGTGTTACACCATTGGGTGGGCACCCGGCGTTCGCCCGCGCGGGGCCCACGCAGTGCCAGGGTGAGCGCGCGCGCACGGCCAAAGGGTGCTCCAACGCAACGGGGCGACGGGGCAGAAGCAGGTGTGGCGCTGTGGCGAATGCCCAACTCGCCCGCAGGTGCGCGACACCTTTGACTGCCCTTGAGTTCCGGCCCGGGCGCTTTGCCGCCTGACCCCAGCCCCCTTCAAGCCCTCCCCTCCCTCAAAGCGCTGAGAGCAGCCCGAGA
>VIYE01000138.1:0-10990 GCA_008037345.1 Messastrum gracile | reverse complement strand
CGTTGCGGGTGGGCGCCGCGCCGCCGCCACCAGCCCGCGGCGGGCGTGGCCGCGCCCCCGGCCTCTCTCGACGGCCCTCCCCCCCGCACCGCGCCCCCCTTGCCCACCGCCCCAACCAAACGCGGCCCCCGAAACCCCCGCAGGGCGGATTTCTACGAGAGCCCCGACGCGCCCGACATCCAAACGCTGTGGGAGAACTCCGCCCGGGCGCAGGCGGCCGCGCGGGGCAGCGCGACGCAGATGGCGCCCTGGATGGCGGGCGTGTTCAGCGAGGAGTCGAGTGAGTGAGGGGCGTGTGTGGGGGGGTCAGAGTGTGTGTTGGGGCCCGGCAGGGCAGGGGTGGCAGGCGCGTCGCGTGAGCAGCGGGCGACGGGGGCGCAGGAGGGCGCCTGTCCGGCAAGCGGCTTAAGGCCCTTAGGTTAGGGGGCTGGTGGAGTTGGGCCACTCCTTGCACTCCTCCAGAGCCCCTGAAGCCGTCTCGCCTTTTCCCCAAACACCGCCCCCAACTTTTCCAAGCACCCTTGCATAATGTATACCAAGTCCAAACCGAAACCCGCTCGAACGGCCCGAACGACTTCCAAACCGCCAGGCAAGCTGTCCGAGGGCCTGAGCCCGGACATGCGCCCAGAGGAGTTCACGCTGGCTCGCGAGGCCCGCGAGCGCCAGCGGGGCGCCGAGCTCATTGCCGCCGCCCCTGACGTCATCATCAAGCGCGGGCTGCCGTCGGGCGCGCGCGCGCCGCCGGCGGAGGATGGTGTGGCAGAGGTGACAGCGCAGGCAGCGGCGGGTGCGGCGGCGCCGGCGGCGCCAGCGCAGGGGGAGGAGCAGGGGGAAACTTACAAGCCAAAGGTGCGGGAGCGTTGGGGAGCTGAAGGTTAAGGGCGGCTGGGTTCGAGGTGGTTGGGGGTGAGGATGCTCGGGTTTAGGGCGTACAGGGGCAGGGGTTTCAAGACCGCCCGAGCTTTCTCACCCAGCTAATCCCCCTCGGCCCCCTCCCACCCACCCCTTCCCCCGCCCTCTTGCAGGTCACCACCTGGGGCGTGTTCCCGCGGCCCTCCAACATCAGCGAGGCCTACGGCGGCGGCCGCAACATCCGGCCGGGGCAGGAGCTGGAGACCGAAGAGCAGAAGGCCAAGCGCGAGGTGTGTTCGCCCTGCTGCGGGCACAGTTGGAAGTGGCCACGGCACTGGCGGTTGGCCTTGGCGGGTGGGGGGGGCGCAAGATTGTGCTGGCTCTCCGCCCCCTGCGCTCGTCTGCCCCGCAACCACCCCAGTACAACTACGCATGTGTGCCCATGCACGCACGCACACAAAAGCACGCACACACACGTGGCGTGCACACAAACACACCTTCGACCCAATCGGGCCCCAGGCCGAGTTCAAGGCGGCCATGGAGCGGTACAAGCAGAAGGCGGGCCTCTCAGAGATTGACCCGGAGACCCTGACCCGCCTGAACGGCAGGTGTGCAGGCAGCGAAGGGGGGCCGGGGAGCGCGTCCTTGCAGGTGTGAACCTGGGGACGGGGCAACGCAGCCATGGCGAAGGAGGACCGACCCCCGCCCTCCTTGGCGCCAACATCCCTGCCCCTCCTCCCGTGCCTTCCCGCCCCGTTTTGAATTCGAATTCAAAAGGTACCACGCCGGCCTGAAGCTGCTCCAGCGGGGCCAGATCGCGGCGGCGCTCGAGATCTTCAACGAGGCGCGCCCGCGGGACTGTGCTTTTCTGGGGGGGAGCGGGGCCAGGGCCATGAAAGCCCGAGGGGCGCCGCGTTCGGCTGAGTGCGCTTGGTCCGAGCGACCACCTGCAGACCCTCTGGTCCAGGGGCAACCCTGACTCGCGGGCCGCGGACCCAGCGGCCCCCAGGCCCCAGAGCCAGCGCCGGTCCACCCCCCCAGTCCACTGACATGCTGCCGCAACAAACAACCCCGCCTCGACCCGGCAGGTGCGCGAGGCCATCCCCCTCAAGACGCGCGTCGGCGGCCTGGCCACGCTGCAGGCCGCCATCTGCTTCGACACCCTGGGGGACGGCGCGCAGGCGCAGGCCCTGTACAAGCGCCTGAGGGGCCACCCCAGCGGGGAGGTCAGCCGCAAGGCGCGCCACCTGGTGTTCGGCTTCGAGGTGAGGCGGCCTCGGGGGAGGGGGTCCGGCAGGGGTTGGTCCGGGGGCGCTTCGGGCGGCGACGCCGCGGGCGCTCTTCTGAAACCTGCTCTTGGCCCTCGTCGCCTTCCTTTCCCTCTCAACCCCTCCCCCCACCCTTCCTGTCCCACCCCCCCTTTGTAAAGGCCATGGAGTTTCTCAACCAAAAGGACACTCCCCGCGCCCCCCCTAGTCACTGGGGCACCTCCCCGGCCCTCTCTTGTCCCCAACTGCTCGCCTTCCTCCCTTCCTCTCTTCTTCCCTCCCCTCTTTATTCTCTCACCCCCTCCCCCAAAAGGCGATGGAGTTCCTCAAGACCAAGGACATCTCATATGCGGTGGACAAGAAGGCCTACGACAAATACTTCAGGCGTGTGTGCCTAGGGCCCTGGGCCTTGCTGTTTCCAGACCCTTGGATGGGGACGCAGGTCCCAAGGCTCTTGAAGCAAGCCCCTGGACCCCGCAGCCCGCAACAAATGCCACGGTCTCCTCATGGGCCCTCGAGCCCCGGCTCGACCGCCGTTTCCCTCACTGACCCCCTTCAACCCCTCCCCCGGCCAGGCGCTTTGCCGACCAGCAGCGGGTCTACGTGGCCAGCGAGGAGGAGCGCGCCGCCGACGCCGCCGCGTCCCGGTGCGTGCCTATCCTCTGTTTGCGCCTGTGGAGAGGGGAAGTTGTAGAAGGCAGCAAGCCCGCTCTTCACCCTGCCAGCCCTGACAGCCATGGAGTTGCCCGGCTCCCACCGTGGGCCCCTCCAACGGACGGGCTCTTTCCTGACTCGCCCCACCCCCCTGACCCCCTCCCCCCTCCCCCCACACCACGCAGCAACGCGGCGCTCATCGCGGCGGGCGTCGTGCTGGGCCCCGTCGCGGTGTTTGCGGCTTACGCCCTGGGGCGCTGACGCGCGCGCGGTGCGGCGCCGGGCGCGTACGCACGCGTGGGCCCTTGCCTGCCTTGGGCACGCGCCATCCGCGCATGCAGAGGGCCGCGGGCCACAGCCACCCACGCCTCCGGGGCGTTGGCACGGTGACGCGTGCGCGTGTGCGCATTCTGCGCCAGAACTAAAACTTGAATCCCCCGCGACGGGAGCGCACGCTGCTGGCTTCGGCCCACCTTCGGGGCCCCTGCTCTGGCCGGCGCCGCTCTAGAGCGGGCCACCGGCCGTGTACCCTTCTTTTGCCCCCTGCCTTTTTTTGCCAGCCGTCGCGAGCGCCCGCGGGGCCCAGTGGCCTCAGTTTGCTGTGAGTGCTGTGGCCGCCCTTGCCCTTGTGTGTGGGGCCCCTTGTGGCACCCAAACCCCTGCCTGGTGTGCATGCGCAGTTGCGAGCGTGGCGTCGAGTTCTCGCGCGCCCCTGCTTTGCCCAATGCGAGGGCGACGCGGTGAGCGACGCCAGAGAAGGGCGCCGAGCGTGTCGCGGAGCGAACCAACCGCAACAGAGCGTCCCCGGCACCTGCCTGGCGGGGCGCACATGCACGCACGCACGCATGCGTGGCGAGAGGGCACGAGAAGAAGACTGCGGTGAGCCTGTGCTCAGAGCCACTAGGGGGTTCTGAGCTGGCAAGGGCGTGAGCGGTGTGTAAAGCCCTGGTACCCATGCGATAGGCCGCCGCATTGACCGCGCTGGCTCGCGTTTGGCGCCCGCTGAGCGACCGGGGACCGGCGCGCGGGTCATCACACGCCTGTGGCTGACCCGGCACCAGAGCACACCGCCCCGCACGGCGCGCAACAGCAGCACGGCGCTTTGGCGGCTAGGTAGGCAGACCCATTCATCGTCTCCTTGTGGTCCCAAAGCGACCAACCCCTCCACAATGGCCTCGGCGCTGTGGCTGGTTGCCCTGTGCGCGCTGGCCGGCCTGGCCTCTGGCCAGCCCGCGCCTCGCGCGTTCGCTCCCGACAGCTGCATCGAGAAGGTCCCTCCTCCGGTGGGTGCCGATCACCGATCTGCGACGGTTGGCCGCGCCAGATCTGTGTCACTCCAGGCGTTTCCCGCGGCGCGTGCGGCCTGGCAGCGGCTGGATGGTATGTTGTCAGCCCACAAAACCCTCCCACGGCCGGTGACCGGCCCTCCGCCAGCGCGTTGAGGCGCACGGGCCCGCGGGCGCGCCGGCCGCCATCCGCCAACCAGCCCCTCCCTTTGCCCGCTCCCCCTGATCCACGGCAGCCCCGCGAGCTCAAGGGCCGCGCCGTCAATGACTCCGCCATCACCGTGACGTGGCGCGCACCCGTGACCGATGCCTGCGTGAGCGGCCGCCGGAGGCGGGGGCGCTGCTGCCTGCGGCGCCAGCAGGCGGGGTGCATGGCCTTGTGTGCTGCTGAGCAGCTGCGTGCCCGCCCGGCCCCATCTCGGCTCGGCCCCCGCCGCGCGCTCGTCCCCAGCTGTCAATCCCCGACCCACGCACACCCGAGCCGCCCACGCCCAGCCACCCCAACCCCACGCGTCCGTCCACCGCCATATGCAAAATGGAACGAACTCAAAACCCCCGCACGCGCGCGCGCCGCAACCTCGTGCAGATCGACACCTACAACTACTACGTGGTCGAGGGCGCCAACGCGCCGCAGCCCCGCAGCCTGCCCAAGCAGACGTCGCGCCCCTCCTACTCGCTCACCGTGGTCAACCTCAAGCCGAGTGGGCTTTGGGGGAATGAGGGACGGGAAAGAGGGAGAGACCGGGCTTTTTTGGGGGGGGGTGACAGGGTGGAGGCCAGGGGCGGAGGCAGGGGGCGCGCTGGGCCGGCGGCGGCGGCAGACGTTTCGCCCCTCGTACTCCCTGACCGTCGTCAACCTCGAGCAGAGTGGGCTTGGGGGGGAGCAGAGGGACGGAGGGGGAGGCGCAGAGGGGCCGAAACTAGCGCCCGGATCGCGGCCAGCAGGCAAGGGCGCATGAGGGTGCGCTCTCGCCAGTGGCTGGCGCCTGCCAGGCGTCTCGCCGAGGCGGTGTTGCTTCGGGCCGCCGGCCAGTGGGTGCTAGCGCTGCGCGGCCCGCGCCTTCCCTCCCTCCCAAGCGCCGCGGCCTCGCCCGACGCCGCTCCCTTCCCCGCCCGCACTCCCCACCCCCACCCATATGCGGCGGCCACGCCACTCCCGCTGCAGACACCGATTACGTGAGCGGGGGGCCCTCATGGGGCAGACTGTGGTCTTGGGGCAGCCTGAGTGTGTAGGGCTAAGCTGGGCTGATGGGGCCCCCCAAGGGGCACATGCGGCACAGGGGACCGGTGGTGCCGCGGACCCGGGCACGGGAGCGGTCGCGGCACCCGCCCGCCGCCGGCCTCCAGCGCGCCGCGGTGGGCGCCATGCAGGCCGGCGCGTTCACGCCATCGGCACGTCTGAGCGTGCACCCTGGGCCAGACCCTGAGCTACCCACATTGCGCCAGCATTGGCCCCCAATCATGCTCATGCCCCCATCCCCACCCCCATCCCCTCGTTCCCCCCGCTTGCGCCCCTCAACCCCGTGCAGACCGTGTTCGTGTCGAGCGTGAACAGCCAGAAGGGCTCCAGCCCCCCCGCCCCCCTCACCGTCCGGACTGCCAAGACGCGCTGCACCATCTTCAACCCCAGGCGCCCCGGTGAGCGCAACCCCCAAGGCGGAGGGGGGGGCTGGAGGGGCAGCGGCGGCGGCCCCGGCCTTGCCTCGGCGCTGGCCCGGCCGGCTGGCGCAGCCCCGTTTGCCGCGCCCCCCTCGCCTGGCCTATGACGAGGGGTGGGGGCGGGTTGCCAACCCCCAAACAGAAAAGGGCGCGCCCGCTGGCCTCCCGTCACAGCCCGCCCACCTCCCAAACCCCTCCTGCGGCTTGGAAACATTCCCGAATCAAACATTCGAATTTCAAACTTCCAAAATCAAAACAGGCCCCGTGTCGGACATCTCCTTTGTGCAGACGTCGCCCCGCAGCGCCACGGTCTCGTGGCTGCCGCCGAGCGACGGCTGCGTCACCGGGTACCGCATCGAGGTAGGCACCATGGATGGATGGTTGGATGGATGGATGGATGGATGGATGGATGGATGGATGGGTGGGTGGGTGGGTGGGGGGGTAAGTGGGTATGTGCATTGGGCTCACACCCGGCTTCAAGCACACCTGGCCCTGGCCCTGGCGGCCCCGCCACCTCGGTTTCCTCTTGCACCAAACCCCCAACGCATGCGCGCCCCCGCCCCCCCCCCCCAAAAAAAAATAAACAGACGTTCGACCCCAGCGGCCGCCGCATCGGGCTGCCCCGCTACTCCATCGACGCCGACGACGTCCAGATCACCCGCCCCAACACCTTCTACGACGTCCGCGTCACCCCGCTGTTCTTCCTGCTCGCCGGCCCCACCACGCGCGCGACGCTGACGACCGGGTCGGTCATGGCGCGCCCCGGTCGGCGGATGGCGCAGTAAGCGGCGCTGCGGCGGCCCTGCGGCGGCGGCAGTGCGCCTGCGGGCGCAGCCCGGGCGGCCGATGGTGTGTTGAGCGGCCCCGCGGCCGCGGCGGCGCTGGCGGCGGCATCAGCAGAGCCTCAGCGGGTTTGCTTGCCTGCTCGCTGATGCAACAGCGCAGACCGCACTGAAGGCGCCCCGCAACGCATTGACCCCCATCCCCAGCCCCCGGCCGGCACGGCCGGCGGGAGCTGGGACGGGGCGACCACTTCCCATTGCCGGCCCGGGCGCGTGAGGCACCCGGGACGTGCGAGGCTCGTGGCAGCACATGAGGCGCCAGCGGAAGCCGTGAGCAACTGCACATGGCGGCAGCTCATCGCCACAGCCCCTGTAAAGGTGTTCTTTTGCTGCGCTGAGCTGCCCAGCCCCAGGTGCCCCGCTCTGGGCATGACGAGTGGCAGCCGCCCGGCAGGCAAAAGGATGGGGTGACCCGAGTGACCACACGTGAATTGCAAAGGGCCGCCGGCACCTGCAGGCCTTTACATACTGCCAGACCCTTGCTTGCACCCTGCCCGCCGCGTTTTGCAGCGGCGCCCGGCGTTATGAGGGGGGGCATATCACACGCGCTGCAGGCCAGCTTGCGTGCGCGGGTGTCGAAGCGAAACACAACTCGAAACGTTGCGGGGTGGTGGGGTGCAAATTAAAGCAAGCTGTGCATGCATCATGGCTAGCCCTGCCGTCCCCCCGGCTGCCGCCGCCGCCGCTGCTCCGAGGCAAAGAGGTCGAGGCCCTCCCGGAAGCGGGCGATGGTGAGGCCCGTGGACCCATCGACGAGCACGCTCGGCACGCCCAGGCGCGACACCTGCAGGGGCGGGAGCAGCAGGGGGTGTTTGCGAGTAAAGCCGTAAGAGTAAACCAGTGCGCCGGGCACGCAAAGGCGCGACACCTGCACGGCAGGTAGTCAGGTGGGCGTGTGCGTTTGCCGCCCTGCCTTGCCTGGCGCCTTTGGCGGGCAACCCCTGCCAGCGCTACGCCTCCATCCCCGCCACGGCCCATTACTCTACCGCGCTCGCCACCCCTCACATTCCCCCCCCCAAAAAAACCCTCCGCGCCTTTGCCATGTTGCCGTGCTCGTCGTCGAAGAAGAGCGTGTCAACCCCTTGCCTCCCACCAAGCGCCCCTCCCCATCGCACGCCCGTCCCTGCAAAGCCGATCGGCAGCGTGCCATTTGCAAACCCCTGCCCAACCCCCGCGCTCTTTCGCCATTCCCCCCCACTAACCCCCCGCGCCTTTGCCGCGTTGCCGTGTTCGTCGTCGAAGAACAGCGCGTCGGCCCCTCGCCTCCCACCAAGCACCTCCTTCCCCGCCGCGCGGCCCCGGTGGGCGCCCCTGCTGTGGGCCCCCTGCCGCGCCCCCTTTCCCCTTTTGGCCTTGCACTTCGCCCTCCACCCCCCACCCCCCACCCCCCACCCTAAAAAACCCCGCGCGCCTTAACCACGTTGCCGTGTTCGTCATCAAAGAACAGCATGTCGCCCCACTCCCCCCCGAGCTCGCGCCGGATGGCCGGCAGGTGGGCCGTGTCCTTCTGGGCGCTGGGGGCCGGGAAGGGGTTGGGGGAGAGGGGGCAGGGGGAGGGGGCATTGGCAACAATCAGGGGCGCCATCGGTGAGGGCGTGGGGAGAGGGGCGAGCTTAACGCCCGTTGTTGCGGCTGGTCGGCCCATTTGGCTGCCTCGCGGCTTGCGGACCCCCACCCCAACGCCCGGCCCCTCCACCCGCCCCGCGCCAGCCGCTCGGCCGGGGCCCCGCCTGTGTGAGTCCCATCCGTTGGCCGCGGGGATCAGCTGCAGGCTGTCCCAAGCCGTGGCCAGGCCTGGGGCGGGTTGGGGCGCAGCAAGGCCGCGAGGGTAAGAGCTGCATAAAGGGATACGGCTGCCACAAGCAAACCGGGTGCCACAAGGGTTACACCCAGGCTGCCGGAAGCCCCGCCCCCCTTCACGCCTGGCCCCTGACGCCAGCCCTCCGCCGCCTCCCCCCCCCATGCAATCTGATCGGCCAAACGAGCAGGGGTTGCATGTTTGAGATTACGCCAAAGCCGCACCGAGCTTTTCCAAGAAGGCGCGCGCCACGTGGGGGGTTGGCGTGCGCGAGGCGACGGCGACCTTCAGCCCCGCGTCCCTTGGTGGGCCAGCGGCGGTTGGGGGGGGGCAGTGAGGGGAGAGGAGGGGAACGGGGGATTGGGGAGGGGAGGGGACGTGGCGGGCCGGCGGTTGGGGGGGCAGTGAGGGGAAAGGGGGATTGGGGAGGGGAGGGGAAAGGGGGATTGGGGAGGGGGAGGGGCCGTTCGGGAGGCGACGGCGACCTTCAGCCCCGCGTCCCTGGTGGGCCGTGGGCAAGGAAGGGCGGTGCGGACTGAGTTGCGGGAGTGAGATGGCGCAGGGAAGGCCCTTGGTGTGGGCGGGCTCGCCGGCTGGGCAGCGTGCACCCCCTTACCCCTCCATGTGGCCCCTTTGCCTGTCAACCCCTGTCCCGCCTGCAGTCAGAAGTTAGCCCGGCCCTCATGGGCCACCCGCTCGCCCCGCCCCCCCCGGCCATTGCCCGTGCCTGCAGGCCTTGAGGATGCCCCTCACGTCTGGGTAAAGGCCCGGCGGCTCGCAGTGCACCTGCCGGGAGGGGGAGCAGCGCCACAGCACGTGTTCATTTGAGGGGGGCGAAGCAGGGGCTTCCCGCCCACGCAGCAGGCGGCCCGGGAGCGCGCGGCGCCCTGCGGCGTTGAGGTGCATTTGGGGAGGAGGGGCCGCCAGCGGGCAGCTGGTGGGCAGCTTCCGGGCAGCTTCTCACCGTGTACATCTCACACCAGCAGGGCCAAAGCGTGTAGTCGAGGTCGAACACAACTGTCGAGGGCAGCCCCGCGGGCCGCGCCGCCGCCAGCAGCGCCGCCGCCTGGATGTGGAGGAGACGAGCGCGCGCAAGAGGGCTGGGCATGTCGACATGCTGACGGCGTCGGCTTTGATGAGGGGTTTGGCGAGGACGGTGCGCCATGCTGATCGAGCATGGAGGCAGGCGTCGACATGCCGCCGGCGCCCCTGCCCCTGCCCATGGCTTCGTCGAGCCCCGGCCGACCTGGGCGTACGCGTCGCCTTCCAGCTCTTCTCGTGAGTTCTTGGAAACCCTGGGGCCAGTCATAGGTCGCGCAGCAGACGATCTGCGCGGCGACCAGATCTGCGAGGTCCTTACAGCCGGAACGCAGTGCCTCATTCGGTCAAGGAGCGCAATGCGTATGCATGAAGGGCCCAGGGATGGCGGCGGGTGGTCAAGGCCCTACCCCGGCACCGCTCGGCGTCACTGGGCAGATGGTACGCCGCCGCCGTCTCGTATGGCGGCCCTGGTTGCTTGTAATGATTGGGCATTGCATCTTGTCCACGTCCCACGCTCCTTGGGGGCTGTCGTATGGCCGTTGCATTGCCATGGGCAACGCGCTGCTGTGTCGGGCCGGGCACTCATTGACTCGCGCAGACACGGACACGCGCACACGCGCCACTGCAAGCGCGACATTCACGTCAGCCCTACACACGTGATGCAGTCGCTGCTGCCTCTGCTTCCTTCCTTTTCTTCCTGCCTCTCTTTCCTGCCTCTCCTCGCACCCTCCCTCCAACGCTCCCTCTCTCCCTCCTAGCCTTCCCTTCCCCTCCCTCCCCCCCTTGCTTATCTCCATTTATCTCCCCCCTCCGTTCCCCTTTTTCCCTCCCTCTCAGCCACCACTGACCTACTCCATCCTTTGCAACACGTATGGGCTGCAGCTTCAAGCCCGGCCACGTCAACGGGACTAAGACAGCATGGCGCTTTACAGGGTGCACGCAAGAGCAGGGCAAGCGCACTTATTGGGGGTTGGCGTCAATCCACTCGACGATGTGGTGGTGCCCCCTGTGCTGTGCCAAGGCCCTTATCTGGGCCGTGTTCCACGGGCAGCCGCGGGGCCGCGCCCACTGCAGCACCCGAGGTGCCCACCAAGCGCCGCCGCACGACATGTGTCCTCGTTCCATGGGCAGCCGTGCCGCCGCGCCCACTGCAGCACCTCGAGGTGCCCGCCGCCTGCTGCCAGGACGCACGTATCCGCATCCCAACGGTGCCCGCGCTGCCACGCCCACTGCAGCACCTTGAGCTGCCCGCCGCCCGCCGCAGCGGGGCAGACGAGGATTGCTTTCCGATCCGGGCACTCGTTGCCGTTCAGCCAGACGGCCTCGAGCGCGGCCATGTCCCCGTGCCACGCGGCGCGCCTCACTGCTGACGGGTTCAAGCCCTGCCCTTCCAGCAGCGGCCACGACTCCCGCGTGAACCACGTCGGCACGGAAAATGCGCCGGCGCGGGCGGGCCAGTCTTCAGGCTGGTCCTGCCGCACTCGGGCGGCCCTGCCGGCCGCCCACCGCCGCCACTCGTGGCTCGGACTGCTGACCGTGAAGAACTGGTCCCCGGGCGGCAGCGCCTCAAATACGAGGGCCAGAGCGTCG
>VIYE01000137.1:0-11022 GCA_008037345.1 Messastrum gracile | reverse complement strand
GCCGGCGCGCGGCGCGGCCCGTCAAAGGGCTGGTGGACCCCGCGGCAGAGGGGGACCTCGGCGCGGAAGAGGAGGAGGGTGCCCTGCCGCCGCCGCCGCCCCCGCGGCCGCGGCAGCCCCGGCGCGGCCCGCCGCGGCACCGCCGGCATTCGGAGGAGGAGGAGGGCGACGGCGAGTGACGGGCTGCACCATGTCGCCCCGCAGCTCTCTGGCCCCGCCGCTCCGGACTGTCCAGGCGGCGGGCGGCGCGCAACCCCCTTCAAAGCTGTCAATCCCCCTTGCCTTGCGCCCCGCAGCAAAGCTTTGTTGGTCCCGTCCTCGTCCCCTTTTGCTGGACGATCAGCGAGCGTGCTTGTTGGCGCGGTCTGCAGACCGCTGCGGCCCCTTGAGCGGTGAGGGGCCCCGGGCCCCGATCCCTTGATAAGCACAGCCGTAAGGCGGTCTCTTTCACGATGGGTACGGCCGCTGGCGTGATCAAGAGTCAAGATCGGACGACCGCCCTCCTCGTAGGCGTCGCCCTCTTCGCCCTGGTGGCGCTCGTCGAGGCCCAAGGCGTGTGCACTGACCCCGTGGGGGCTTGCGCTGCTGACCGTGAGCACGCACGCCCCGCGTTTTGCCGCCGAACGCGCGCCCCGGCCTGCCCCGCTGCGTTTGGGCTGGCGCCGCCCGGGCTGCGCCCGCCCGCCTTGGCACCGCAGCGCCAGCCCGGTATGCGTCTTGGGGACGCCGCACATGGGCAAGCCCCGTTTCAGGCTGCTGCGCCGCGATCGCTTCCACGCTGCAACCTTGAGTCCCTGATATCACCACCCCCGCCCCCTTCCATGCACCCGCAGCGGACTATGGCTGCACGCGCAGCAGCGGCGCCAAGTGCTGCTTCCCGCAATCCACTTGGGCCGGCTGCACGCCGTGCCCCGCCGACGCCGTACGTGAGCCCCCGCCGGGCCGCAGCCGCGCCCCCGCGGTCGCAACGCGTGCGCGCACGCACAGCTCGAGGCCAATCTGCAGGCTCTCGGTGCTCGCGGGACTGTGCGGCCCTGGCGCCCTGCGGCAGCAAGCCCTAGATAAGCACATGGCACCCTTGGCCTGCGGGCCGTGCCGCTTGCTCAACCGCACGCCCGCCCATGCGCCGGACCACGCCCCGCGACGCCCCCGTTTCCCCGCCGCAGGCCCCTCGTCGCTGTACGGCTGCGGCGGCGAGCGCTTCAACCCTGCGAGCAGCCGCCTGATGGACTGGTCATATGCCGGCTACATGTGAGCCGGCTGGCAGGGGAGCAGCATGCTGCTGCGAGAGGCCTCGCATGCCCTCGCATGCATCCACGAGTTTGCGCATGCGCCATCACAGCATGGACCGTTGCCTCGCGCGCGCTTGCTGCTGCCTGCCGGGCCCGCCACATGCAGTCAACTTCACGATGCACGCTGCGTTGCATTCCCAACAAACACTGTTAGGTACGGCGACTACGACCCGCCAAACCTTCCCATCATGGGTGACATAAAGGCCACCTTTGGCGCAAAGGGCGACGGCGTCACCGATGACACGTCGGCGTTCGAGCTCGCGATCGCGACGGTCGCGAACAAGGGGCTGATCTGGATCCCGAAGGGCGTTTACGTCATCACGCGGGTGCGGCCGCAGGCGCGCCCGCTTGCGTGTTGGGGCTGGGCCGTTCGCCAGAGGGGCGGCGCCGCTGTTGTATGCGCTCACCTGGCCCGCGATCCACCACGCTGACGCCCGCGGCCCTTGTTCTCCCCCTTTGCCGCCTCGTTGCTTCGCCCTCGACAGCGCCTCGACATTGACAAGCGGGTGCGTGGAGCGGGCAGGTGCTTCGCCAGCAAAGAGTTATGGGGCGCACACACCCCCCGGCCTTGCGGGCGGGCGCTGTTGCGCGCGGCCGCTCGGTGCTCGTGCCAGCTCTCCACGCAGTTGCGTTGATAGGGGCCCAGCCCCTCACGGCTGCCCTTCCTCCCTCCCCTAACCCTCCCCGCGCACTGCCCCCCCACCCCCACCCCGCTCCCCCTCCCTCGCCCGCCGCCCCCAGATCTTCTTCCAGGGCGAGGGCGCGGGCGTGTCGGTGCTCTACTTCCCCCGCTCCTTCACCCAGGTCTACGGCAACACCTGGGCCAACGGCATGTCGCAGGCGCGCAGACGCGGCTGGGCGGCCACGGCTCGCGGGCCGCTCTGCAGGGGAGGGCAAACGAGTGGGCAGTCTGCTGGCGCATGAATTCCAGCCACAGGCAAGTCCGGGTCAAAGATTTTCCCCTCCCTCGCGCTCCACCCACAGTACGCCTTTGGGCCCGGCTACATCAACTGGAACGGTGGGCGTGTGTGGGCACCCGGCCCAGCACAGCCAGCGGGTCCCGCAAAGCTCGTGTTTGCCGCTCGCCATCAGCGGCACGCGCGAATGCGTGCGGGCGCATGCCATCGAACACGCGCACGCACGCACACGCGCACAAACACACACACATGCATGCTCACGCGCTCACCAACACATGCACCCCGCCAACCCAACGCAGGCGGCGACTTCCCCGACGCAAACACGCGACTGGCGTACGTCAAGGGCAACGCGACCCGCGGGTCAAACACCCTGCTCGTCGACACCACCGCCGGCATCCAGCCCGGCAAGGCGAGTGGCCGGGCCGCCTGCAGCTGGCTTACGACCTCTGCAGCCCGGCTCGCGCCTTTCCGTTGGTGTCCCCAGGCAGCATGTTGCACCGTCCAGCCCCCCACCAACCAACCTCCTCAAGCGGCCACCACTCTGCCGACCACGGCCGCCGGCCCACATCCTTTCTGCCCCACCCCCTCTTCCCCCCCCTCCTCGCCCCAGGTCGTGCGGGTGGTGCTTGACAACGTCAAGAGCGACCTGCTGTCGGCCCTCAACGGCCGCCTGCTGCCGCCGTTCGACCCCTACGCCAACCGGAACGACGTCGTGCGCTTCACCAGCCGCGTCGCGGCCGTGCTCGCCGACCCGCCCAGGCGCGCGCGGGGTGGGGCCGGCGTGGGGGTGGGGGTGGCGTTTAGGGACGCGCACGCACCCCCGTCGTGCGCTTCACCAGCCGCGCCGCGGCCGTGCTCGCCGACCCGCCCAGCCCAGCTCTCCCGCGTGTGCGTGCGCGTGTGAGCTAAGGTGGAGGGCCCTTTGGCGGCATCAGCATCGCCCCGCCTTGTTGGGGCCTGCAGCGAGCAGCGGCAGGAGCCAGGGCGCCCGCAAAGCGCCGGTGGCAGGGGGCTTCAGCACGGCTTGCCAGGAACATGGGCGTTGCTGGTTGCTTGCCATCGGCCCTCGGGAGGGGCCCCATTCTCGCCCCCCCCCTTCTCCTCCCCCCCTTTGCACCGCCCGCAGGATCAAGCTCGAGCGCGTGCTGCCCTTTGACGTCTCCACGGCCTGGCGCCCGGAGATCCACAGTGCGCACGGGGGAGCGAGTGGTGCACTTACCTTCACTCCAGGCGGCAAACAGGGCATCGCCGGCCTTGTTGTCGGGCTCCCTGGCCAAAACACCCGCATGCGCACCGCCCAACCTTGACTGAAACGACCATGCAATGCATGGCAACCGCCGCCGTTGCCGCGCAGACTGGGCGAACGACGGTTACGGCGTGAAGCGCAACCTCACGGGCATGGCAGACCTCACCATACGGTGTGGGCCCGGGGGTGGAGGCCGTCGTTAGTGACGCAGCATGGAACGGGCGGGGTTTCGTGCAGCTGTTGTGCAATTTGGGCCGCTTGGGGACGCTCTGCCCGGCCCTGGGTGATCAAGGAAGCTCAAGGCGCCCCTGCATCCTTGGCAGGCGCTCCTGACCGCAGCGCCTGCCCTCTGGACGGTCCTTTCTGGCGGCGCAGGTTCCCTGCCAATGCTACATACGACGGGGAGAGCATGGAGGCGGGCTACAACGGCCTTTACATGTGGGCGGGAGCGGCAGGGCTCATGTGGGGGCCATGTGTGTGCAGCAGGACAGGGGGCTTGGCTGGACCCCCTCGTCAGGGCATTTTGTAACCCATGCCCGCGGACACGCCAATGCTCATGCCCCTGCCCATCCGTCGGTCAATTTGCATGCCACTCGACCGCAGGTACAGCACGGCCCACAGCTGGGTGAGGAGGGGGCGCCGCGCTGCTGCTGGGCAGGGGTTGCAAGCTCGGGCTGCTGGCCGGAAATGCACACAAGGGTCATCCTCTCGCCCCTTGCCGTCGATTCCCCACCGCCCGCTCCCAAACGCCCACCCACCTGACCGGCGCCCCTCCCCTGCCGCCGCTCTCCCCAAAACCCCACCCACCCTATCGGCCCCAGATCCGCAACGTCGTGTTTGAGAACGCAGATATCGGGATTATAATGGACGGGTGCTCCTTCAACACCGTCCAGAACGTGACCTTCACCAGCGCGCGCCCAAAGCACCCGCTGCACCCCTTCTTCGGCGGCAAGGGCGTGTGGCTCAAGGCGAGGCGTTGGGGGGGGGCTTCTCGGGGTGGCCGCGCTCAGCGCGGCGGGGGCGGGCGTTCCAGCAAGATGCGGGGCTGAAGGTGTGAACCTGAGATTCCCCCTCGGTGCCACGCACCGACCATGCACCGCGGCCGGGCGCAAACCCCCGGTTCGAACGCCCGCGCGCTGACTTTTGATACCATAGGGCAGCTTTGACTGCCTCGTCCGCGGGTTCAAGTTCACAACCCGCTACCGCTACGAGCTGGTCAACAGCTACTTCTCCATCGGCAACGTGTGAGTTCTGGGGGGGAGTTTATGCAAGGTTACGCAAGCGGCCCTTGAGGCTGACTGAACCCCTGGGCCCCTCCCCGGCAGCACGAGCCCGCCGTCCGCGCGCCGCCACGTCCCTGTGACCCGAGCCCCTGCCCCCTCCCTCGCCGCACCACCCCCCCATCCCCTCCGCGCCCCGCAGCTTCGCCGACGGCAGCGGCGTGGACCTCACCATGGAGTTTATGTATGCTGCTCCCTACTCCAACCTCTACACAAACATCCACCTGGGCGCCGCCACCGAGCCGTTCGGGTGGACCGTGCGCGGCCAGGTGGGGGCCGCGCGAGGAGGGCGGGGGAGATGGGCTGGGCCGCCGGCCCGGCTGGGGTCAGAGTTCGACATCGCCCAAACCCAGCCTCGCGTGTTCACTGCCGCGATGCAGTGTTGGCATGGACGCCCGAACTCGTGCCGAAGGGAGCGGCGCGAACACCCCGGCCGGGGAAACAGGCTGGCCGGGGCCTCCGCCGCCGCCGCCGCCCGCCTCTCTCTCTCCCTTTCCCTCTCTTAACCCTCTATCCTCTCCATTCTTCCCCTCCCCCCCTCGACGACCCGTCCCTCGTGGCGCCCAAGCAGGACGCAAGCAGCTTCAACACCTTCTGGAACATCAGGACAGACTCCGGAAAGCTCACGCTGCCCCCCTACACGTGGGCGCCCCGCGCGACGTGGGTGGACGTGTGCAACGCATCAAAGGTGGGGCCAGCACGCGTGTTTCTGTTGGCGGGGGGCCTTTGACCAGCGGGTTGTGAGGGAGGAAGCAACCGGTGCCGAGGGGCCACCAGGTGGGGGTGGGAAAACAGAGTGCGCCCGCCGGAGGGGTGGGTGGCGATCGCGACGTTGCAACGCTTCAGCTTGCGCGTGCGATGCTTTGAGAACGCCCGCGAGCCTTGCTGCTGGCTCGCCTCCCCCTTGCGCCCCCCCGTCGCGCAGCCGACCGTCGGCAACGCCACGGCCTGGCACTTTGAGGCGCGCGGCCCGGTGTGGCCCTTCAACCTGTGGGCCTCGCAGCGCAGGTGGGGCCCGAACGGAGGGGGTTGGGAAACGCGGCGGGTGCTGTGCAGGCTTGCGCGATGTTTGGTGAACGCGTTGAGGCGAGCCCCACCGCTGAGGCTCGGCTCCAAATCATTCAGCCTTGCCAATCTTGCCAACCAAATCCGCCCGCGCGCGCGTGCGCGTCACCCACACCGGCTCTTCCGCCCCGCCCGCAGCGCCCGCCAGCGCCCGCTGCCAACGCCGATGCCGACACGCTACGCCGGCCCCGGCTACGGCTGCTTCCCCAACGGCACCAAGTGCTGCACAAGCGCGACGGCGGGCTGCCCGGCGTGCCCGGCAGACTACCGCACGCCGTCCAAGCTGTTTGGGTGCAACGTGCGCGAGGCAGCACAGGGCGGAGGCTGGGCAGGCGGGTGGCGGCGCTGGTTGCAAGGGCGCGAAGCGTCCCACTCCCCAGGGGGGCTCCTGGTCCTGTACTCTCAACCCTCAGCCGCGCGCCTTGATAACGGTCAAAAGGCACTAAACCAGCAACCGTCCGTTAAGCAACTCCCCACACTAGAGCCCGAATTCCCGGCCCAAAGCACGCATCCAATGCACACATGCCTACCCAAGGCTCCCTGGAAGTGGGGTTGCTGCAGCGAGGGCTGTGGGCAAAATGTAGTCTCCTATCCTATCCTATCCTATCCTATCCTATCCTAACAAAACCACAACCGCTACCCCTCTGCCCCCCCTTTCCCAGGGCGAGCTGTGGAAGGCGTCCGACCGCCTGGGCTTCGAGTGGAGCTACGCGGGCTACAGGGAGGGCAAGCAGTCCATCCCCACAGTGCCCCAGGCCGCCAACCTGAAGACCGACTTCGGCGCCAAGGGGGACGGCGTCACCGACGACACCGCGGCGCTGCTAAAGGCGTTGGACACCGTTCAGAGCGGCGCGATCTTCCTGCCAGCAGGTGCGCGGGGCGACCAGCTTCCCGTTGGCTTCCAGGCGGCTTCCTACCAGCTTCCTGCCGGCTTCCTACTCTCTGATGGCCGGGCCGTAAAGGGAGGGCGTCGGCGGCGCATGGAACGCTTGCCTTTCCTGCCGCGGTGGTACGTGCACGGCGGCGCTGGGAGTGCGCGCCCGGCAGGCTTCCACATGCCCCAACGAGGCTGCAGCCCCCTTGCTTGTTTCCACCCCCCCCCCCTTTCCTGCCCCCTCCACGCCTCTGCAGGCACTTACATCATCACCGCCGTCATCAACTGGCGCAAGCCCATCGTGCTACGGGGCGAGGGCAAAGACAAGACGCGCCTGCGCTTCCCAAAGAGCCTCACAGACCTGTGGGTCCCATGTTTTTAGGGCTTGGGCCAGTTCTGTCAGTTGTGGGGTGCCCGAGCGTTTTTGGGCAACAGTGTTTCCCTAAGAGCCTCACAGACTTGTGGGTTTTTTTATAGAGAGGCCTCTCTTGGGGTGGCCTGCCTAATCCCTTTCCGTGGCCCCGCTGGGCCCTTCCCGACTCTTAGCAACCAGTTAACCTTAAGGGCACCGGCACACCGTCAAGTGTTGCCTCTGCCCACTCAGCCCAAACCCCCACTTGCAAAACGCCACTCCTCCAACCCTCGCTCGGCCGCAGGTACGGCAACACCTGGGTGGAGGGCAAGTGGGTGGGCACCTCCCAGTACAGCCACGGTGCGGCCGCACCCTTGCTGCCGCGGTCCGGTTGGCGCATGTGTTCAGCGCTCGGCCGCCATCGGCGTTTGCATTTGGGGACAGAGATGCATGGCGATGCACCAGTAAACCTGGCCGCCACTCGTCTTTGCGCAGGCGCTCAACGGTCGTTCGCCTTCCTGCGCCAACTTAGCAAAAGCACCCCGCTTCCCCCCACGGCCAGGCACCGGCTTCCTCAACATCGGCGGGTGGGACCCCACCGGCCGCGACTTCTCCCGCATCGCGCCCGTCGCCGCCCCCGCGGCGCGCGGCGACCGCGTGCTGCGGCTGGCGTGCTGCCTCGACAAGATTGCCGTTGGCCAGATGGTCCGCCTGTGGATGAGCGGTGCGCTTCGGATAAGGAAATGGATGCAAAATTGGGGTGGGGGTGGGGAGCGGGCGCGTATGAATGGGTTTGCCACCTGCTGCTGGCTCGGCTACCGGCGTTAGGCTCGATCCGCCCACCCCCGCCCCGCCCCGCCATTGGCCGCAGACCCCGGGGACGGCAGCCTGATGAGCGACCTGCACGGCAACCTCGTCCCGGTGGCGCCTGAGTTCAAGGGTGCGCGGCCAGCTCCCCCTGCTTTCCCACCGGCACCAGCCCTAACACCTGGCCCGCCGTGGGGTGTGTGTGCCCTGCTTGGGGTGTGTGTGTGCCCTGTTGAGTGCCGGTCAGAATGTCGAGCGCGCGCGGCGCGCCACCAGGCAGGGCGCGGCCAGCTTCCCCTGGTTTCCCCGCGCCGCCGCCCTCTGGCCCTCGTAAGCCGCGCCATCGCCCCCAACCCTCCTGCGCGTCTTGCCTCCTGCCGCACCCCCACCAACACCGCCACCCCACAACCGCAGGCTACCCCGACCCCGTTCGCTTCCTGTCGCGCGTCGTCGCAAAGGGCGCCGACTGGATCAAGCTCGAGCGCCCCCTGCCCGTCAAGGCGCGCGGGGCCTTTGGTTGGGCAGTGCCGGGAAGCGGCGAGCCCTGCTGGCCTTTTGCTGCTGGGGCTAATCGTGGAGCCGCTGCGCCCCGGCCTTCAAGGAGGCCAGCGGGCCGCAATGACGGGTGCAGGCTTGTCTGTCCAAAAGTGTGGGCCAGCTGACGCCCTCCACAACCGCTCGCCCCGGGTCGCCCTCAGGTCGACCTGGCGTGGGGCCCCGAGATCCACAGGCGAGCCGGCCCTTGCGGGCGCTTTGGGGAATGGGCGGGCCGCGCAAGGCTGGGGCGCTGCGCGAGAGGCACCCTACCTGACTATGGCTCGCCCCTGCTACACCCGGGGCTGAGCCAGGCAGACTGATGCCACACCCCCTTTACCTCCCTTTCTGCCCCGTGCATGGCGCCGTCCCTTACACCCGTGACATCACACCCTCTTTCCCTCCTCCTCCCAACCAGGTTCATGCCGATGATTGACGGCAGCGCGGGCCTGGAGGGGCTGACCGTGTCGTTCCCCTTCACCACCTACCCCGGCCACTTCAAGGTGCGAGGGAAGGAATAACCGGCCATGTGCAGCCAGCAAGCCTGGCTTTGGCAGCGAGGGCTGGAGAATTCGGGTAGTAAAGCAAGGCTGCAAAACATTGAAGCGGCGAGGTTCAAGGGGGACCCAGCAGCGGCCATGGCTGCGCGCGCCGTTCAACACCGTTGAATCCCCCTTTTGCCGACCCTTGAAACAGGAGCTCGGCTGGAACGGAATCCACTTCAACCAGGTTAGGGAGAGGGCTGGTCTCGAGAGTGGGGCCACAGAGAACGTGGAACAGTGCGGCAGGTCAGGCCGGCGCTTGCTCCCTCTTCCCTCCCGCTGCGCCCAACGTCCCTCTCTCACCCCAACCATTCCTTCGCGCGCGTGAGCGCGCAGGTGTCCAACGGCTGGGTGCGGGGCGTGCGCGTTGAGAACGGCGACATGGGCGTATACTTCTGGGGCACCGTGTTCTGCACCATAGAGGACTTGGAGCTGGTGTCGACGCCCGCCCAGCGCGGCTGGTTCAACGGCCACCGCGGCGCGTGGCTGGAGCACGGCAGCGACAACATGATGAAGAAGTGAGGCGGGCGGGCGGAAGTTTGGGGGATGGGGACGCCCCGGTGCTGGGCGCTTGGGCGCGCCGGCGGGAGGTGGAGAATTGTGTGTGGGGTTTGCAGGCATGGCAGCTTCAAGCCTGTCCGAACAAGCACGCACCCCCCCCCAAAACACACTCTTACACGTGCCCCACTCACCCACCACCAGCTTCAAGCTGTCGACGCGCTTCGTCCACGACATCAGCGTCAGCGGCACAGAGCACGGCAGCGTGTTCATGGACGGGTCAGGCTTCGACGTGTGCTTCGACCACCACAGGTGAGCAAGGGGCGCGCTATTAAACCCAGGGGCCTGTTTAAAGCAAGGGGGACGGGGTTGTCGGGGCCCCGGTGGGCGCGCACGGCTGCCGCTTGGCCGCAAGACAGGGAAGCGGCACCGGGCCTCATGGGGGGGCTTGGGCGGGTGGGTCAGGCTCCGGCGTGCGCTTCGACCACCACAAGTGCGACGGGGGGGGGTAGTTTGAATCGAGGTGGGCAGGCCCCCAGATGGCCCTGCACCCGGCGCGCCCCCGCGGCCGAACGGATGGGAGGGCGATTCGCGATCGGCGGGCCTCGGCTGGAGCAGCCACGCGCGGCCTCGAACGGCCGCCCCTGGCGTGTTGTTGCGTAGCGTCGCCCCTCCTCCTCATCAATCCGCCCCACCCCACCCCGCCTTCTCCCACCCTCGCCCCCACTCGCCCGGCGCGGCCCCGCAGGTCTGCCCCCTACAGCAACCTGTTCACGAACATCGACGCCGGCCTGGGCACGCGCGTGTTTGAGGCCAGCGGCGACGTCACCTGGGGCACCCACAGGTGCGCCCTGCGGGGGGCAGGCCGAGGCCGAGGGTCGTCATGCGCTGGGGCGGGGCCGCCGCCCTGGGGGAGGAGGCCGCGCGCACGCCGCTTCCAGGTCTGCACCTCGCCTGACGCCGCGCCCAAGAGCGCTGCCATGGAAGCGGCCACCTCCGCACCTCATGCATGGCGCCCTTGCCGCCGTTGGCGCCCCTGCCTCACCCTGCCCTGACACCCTTCCCCACCCTCCATCCACCTTCCCACCCCTGCCAAACCCCCTCCCCTACCCCGCAGCGCGCGCTTCGCGACCTTCTACAACATCCGCGCGAGGCTCAACGTCCCGCTGCCCGACGTGAGCGGGCCGCCGGAGCGGGCATGCAACCGCCTCCCCTCCCGCGCGCGCGCATGCGGGCTCTGGAGGGCTTCTGTAGTACAGAAGGGCCCGCCTGCTTCTCAGCGACCCCCCCTCCCTCCCCCCCCGCCACCTGGCTCCCTGTGTTGCCCCCTCTCACGCGCTTCCGCTCGCCGCCCGCCGCCTGTCCCCCTCCCAAAACAAACCTGGCCCCCTGCCCCCCGCTGCCTGCAGGACGACTTCGGCCCGCTGCTCACGCTGTCGGGCCCCCCCGTGGGCAGCGACGCCGACCCCGCGGCCCTCGCTTGGTTCGTGGAGCGCCTGGACCGGCCGGAGCCCCAGAACCTGCACGGCGGGTTCAGGGCCACCGCCGCCGCGCGCCTGCCCGCCTGATGCCCAGTGCGGGTGCAGGGCCTGCGCGTGCGGGCGGTGCAGGGCCT